>WEIS01004804.1:945-14576 GCA_013389965.1 Todus mexicanus | reverse complement strand
ACAAACCATTTGGTGCTGCAAAAAGAAAAGTTCACATCCTTTCTGGAAACTAACCAAACCAAAGACACTGCTTAAAAGCATCTCACTGTTTACAGGAAACAGTTTTCTCAAAGCTAAAAAACCCCACAACTCGTGTTTTTTTTCTTTTAAGCCTCCTTCCCCTCAGCATTTCCTTTCTCGTGCCTGAACGTTCTGTAAAGAGCTGACAGCTTCAAACTGAAATATTTTCTTCTCCTCTTTCATCTGGCTGTTTGCAAACTCAGTCAGTTTAACTTCTGTTGCCAAGATAAGATTTTCACATTAAGATAAGATTTTCACATTCAGCTGCATCACTTTGAGATACAAAGCGGACAGGAAAATAAAACCAACACACCCAAACAAAAAAGCCCCTCTCATCTAATATTTCTTCGCAAAAAAAGTCTTACGACAAAGACCTCCCAACACAAGGGAACTACCAAGCTCATTGGCATCAATTCAAGAGATCATATAATTTACTATGGCAATGTGAAAACATCAGCATACGCTGTATCTTCAGATGATAAATGCTCTAAGTTCCCTTTCTAGCCCCTCGTCTAACCAAAAAGCTCCTACTCACAAAGCCGATGTACCACAGCCACCTCTCATCTCTCTAGCTCACTCTGTTTCATTCTACAGATTTTAAACTATCGCTGATTCTTTACGTCTTCCACGTCGATTTTCGTCAGCTTCACCTGAAATGCCACCAAATCGCTTCCACGCACAGCTCCCTTCAGTTTGTCTCTCCCACCTAAAAGCCATCGAAGTCAAAGCAAACTGGTGCCCACCCCCCTCAGAACTGCAGAGGTCAGTTCCCAGCAAGGCTTTTCGACGGGAGAGACAGACTAAAGGTGCTGAAAGTGGAAGTGATCTGGTGGTGTTTCACACGGCACTAAGCCTGCAGACAAAAATCCGGCATCCTGGTTACACACACAGAATAAAAACTGGGTAACGTGTTTCTCAAGTGGAATTTCATGCTACGAATAAAATCTGCAATGTCGATACTTCAGTCAATAAACTGATTTATGACCTAGGAAGCATTCAACTACTGCAAAGGTTATCTCTGAGACATGTAAGATTGTTATCTGTGTATCACGTCAGATGGCTCTGAGAGCAACTCTTCCTTCCAAGAGTGTTTCCTGTTGAGTGATGCAACTGATCCCTCCTTAACCATTCTCCACGATAGACTTTCAATGCTAAATAAAACTAGATCCTGCTAGAACACAGAAGAACATTCTTTTAATTCATGAAGCTCGTCTGTCACCCAACTATTTTTCAGAGTCAGGCTAACAGCAAAGTTTCCCACAGCTATCAAGAAACAAAGGCGAACTATTTATTCAGACGACTGTAGTCATTACTTTTCATAGAATCATAGAACCTTTGAGGTTGGAAAAGACCCTTGGGATCATCGAGTACAACCGTCAACCCTACTCTGCAAAGTTCACCCCTAAACCATCTCCCCCAACACCACGGCTAAACACCCTTTAAACATGGTCAGGGAAGGGGATTCAACCCCCTCCCTGGGCAGCCTGTTCCAGGAGCTGACTGCTCTTGCTGTGGAAAATTTCTTCCTTATATCCAGTCTTAACCTACCCTAATATATGGACAACACAGAAATCTTTTGCAAAAGGCCTCTCCCATAGCATTCCCTTCAGGGGAGCTGCCAAGTCCTTCCACACAGGCAGGAGTACGCAGTCTTGGAGGAGTCGAGATTTTCCCCCGGAGCTGGTCGATCACGCTCCTCACCATCGAATTTCAACAACCCATCTGAAGCTTCCTAGGACAGTGTCTTTTGAAGTCAGTGCATGCAAACAGCACCAGAGTGACTACCTCTGAAAAGCGGGAACCGCATCTCCGAGACAGAATCACAGAATTAGAGGCTGGAAAAGCCCTCTGAGCTCACCGAGTCCAGCCTGTGACCTAACACCACCACGGCAGCTAAACCCTGCCACTGAGGGCAGCATCCAGTCTGGCCTTAAACCCCTCCAGGGATGGGGACTCCACCACCTCCCTGGCCAGTCCATCCCAGGGTTTGATCCCCCTTGCTGGGAGGAAGAGCTTCCCAACATCCAACCCACCCCTCCCCTGGCGCAGCTTCAGGCCGGGCCCCCTCGGCCTGGCACAAGTTGCCTGGGAGAAGAGCCCGGCCCCCCCCTGCCGACACCTTCCCTGCAGGGAGTTGGAGAGAGGGAGAAGGTCCCCCCTGAGTCTCCTCCAGGCTGAACAAGCCCAGCTCCCTCAGCCTCTCCTCACCAGACTTCCCCTCCAGTCCCTTCACATCGGCAGATATTTTTAGGCAGCCCAGGCGGAGGCAGACAAGGCGCTACCTAACTAACTTCTCCGAAACCCTCAAGGATCCGGTGGTTCCAAAGTCGGCACTGCCCCACCCCGCAGCTCCCCCTTCCTTCTCCCCGCCATCTCCCCAGCACCATCCGGCCCCTCAGCCCCTTCCTTCCCCTCAGGGAAGCCGGGGAAGCGGCAGAAGCTTTACCACCCCCTGAAAAGGGGTCGCGCACAGACCCTGAACCCCACATACAGCAGGAGAAAGCGCAAAGCCTCTCTGCTCACCTCACCGGTCCGGGGGAAGGAACGGAAAGAGAAAGGGAGGGAGAAAGACAGAGAGGGAGGGCAAGGAGGGAGGGAAGGAAGGAGGGGCCGAGGCCTCGGCCATGTCCCGCCCCGGGGCGGTGCCTGAGGCCCGGCGCCAGGCCCCGCTCGGGTTGCGCAGGCTCCGTTCTCGGCGGGCCCGCCCCAGCTCAAGGGTACGGAGGGGAGGGGCCGCTTCAGTGTCGGTAGGTCACGCACAGCCCCCTCTGCTTCACCAAGATGGCGCCCGGCCCCTCTGTCTCGTACCCAGCATAGGCTTCGCTGCGGGCCTACTAGAGGTAAAAGGCGATCGCGGCTCCTCCGCGGTTCCGGCTGCGCGGGAGGGAAGGAGGGAGGACGGTGTGGGGGTGGGAAGCGCCAGAGGGAAGCGGGAGGAGGGCTCGGGCTCGGGCCCAGGCCCGGCGGAGCGGCCGGGCGGGTTCTGTCGCCTCCAGCAAGATGGCGGCAGCAGAGAGACGGGGCTCGGCGCGGGGGGATTGTCTAGCCAGCGCCCGGCTCAGCTCTATGGTTTCGGCCTTTCCGATTGGCGCAGGGTGGGTCACGTGCCGCCGGGGCGCCCCCCGCTCTCCTGCCCCCGCCACCATCGAGATGGACGCGGGGGCTGCGCAGAGCGGCGCGTTCCACCACCGGCCAGTCCTCCACGGCCACCGGCCAGTCCTCCACCGCCACCGGCCTCCTCTGCCCGCCCTGATTCGGCCCCGGGAAGCACAAGGGAGCGGGCGATAAACATGAGTCATGGCCCGATTCCCCTCCCCTGGGGCAGCAGGGGGTGTTCCCCAGCCGCTGCTGAGAGGACGGGGTTAGAGGCAGCTCGGCAGCTCGTTTGGGTGTTTTCTTCTCAATCTGAGAGAAGACGTTTGAAAGGCTGTTGCTGAAAATGTGGCAAAAAAGATTTACGATCATCATAGAATCTTTGAGGTTGGAAAAGACCCTTGGGATCATCGAGTCCAACCATCAACCCTACCCTGCAAAGTTCACCCCTAAACCATCTCCACCAACACCACGGCTAAACGCCCTTTAAACACGGCCAGGGATGGGGATTCAACCCCCTTCCTGGGCAGCCTACGCCAGTAGCTCACACTCTTTCTGTAAAGAATTTTTTCCTACTATCCAGTCTAACCCTCCCCTGTTGTAGTTTGGAACCATTCCCACTGGTTCTGTCGCTAATTCCCTGTGAGAAGAGCCCAGCACCAACCTCTCTGCAATGTCCCTTCAGGGAGCTGGAGAGAGCGATGAGGTCTCCCCTCAGCCTCCTCTTCCTCAAATGATGCTTCCGGCTCTTAGAAGTACACATCAGTGTGCAAACCATGGTAAAACTTCACACCCTCAGTCTTGCAAGATGGTGTTTTCGGCACTGAAAGAAGCTTAAATTGCAAAACCCACGTTGGTTTTGTTGTAGTTGAACTGCTCAAAGTCACTGCGTGATCTGTGTCCGTGAGCTGCAGGCTGGATGGGTGTGCAAATACTTTATGTAGAAATTCCAGTGTATAAATACCGCCTCATTTAAGCTCTTGGCAGCATAGAAGACCCATCTCCAGCCGTGAGAGCACCGAGGTGGTTGCCTTCTTCCCACCTTGGGCATGGTGGCGGATCCTATCCCGAGGCCTGGTCTGCTTCAGACTACTTAGAGTTCAAGCTTGAGAGTAATAGTCTCTTCTTGCACCATTCGTGGGCCCAAAACATGATGCCCCAGTCATCTAAAGAGTTTCTGCCTTACCTGTGGCTTTTCAGGTAGAGCCAGCCTCCTCTTTGTGATAGATGAGAGATTTTACCTCTTTGCTCTCTAGTCCCGTAGTGTGGTTTTATTGCAGGTTTTTTATAGAACGGAGTGATACAGCAATCAAACAGAACTGAAGAAGGTTAAGCGCAAGGAATTCATATTCCTTGGGCCTAGCTTGGCTGTAGCTAAAGTGATTTGATATGTAATAAGTAGTGCTTCCTGTGCTGGCCTTCCCTGAGCAGTAGAAAGGTTTCCCAACTGGCAAGAGTAATTCCTTCTGCTGAAAGATGAGAAACAAGAGAACAGGTTGTGTTGGGAATGTACTAGCAACATCAGTTCACTCATAACTGATGAGCTGAGCTAAGGTTCTTGAATTCACAGCTCCAGTTTAGAATTTGAATCCAAATGCACGGCTGTGGCAGCAAAGTGAAGGTTAGAGATCTTCAGTCCCGAGGAGTTTGAAGGAGTTGCTTCTTTTCCTATACTGCTACGTAATGACAGAGAAAATCCTGCACACTAATAAGTGCTGCTTGTTTTCTGTTTAGTAAGGCAAGTGAAGCTGCTGTGATAACTTAGTCTCCATTTTTCCTTCTCTTGCTATCTAAATGCTACGCAGTTGTTTTCAGTTAGAAGACAATTTAATAGATGGTATAATGGCCTGTTCTGCCACCCCCTCACTCTCCCATCCCCCTCTCCCAATTGGAAAATGGTGTTTTAGGTATCGTTTCATAGGTGAAATGAATATCCCTCCCTCTGGTACAGGAATGTACATGAGAGGCAAGGAAGGAAAGGAAGAAGTATCATATTTTGTAGGTGTGTCTGCTAAAGCGCTGTATCTCTAACCCTTTGCCTATTTAGATTTAAGCTCTTAGGAAAAAAACAAAACAGTCTTCCTGTTTGTCCACAGATTTTCATGCAGCATGGACCAAATCATATACTCAAGCCACAAAAAAAAAAACCAAACTCCCCAACCTTTTCCTTCCAAAAAAAATCAACAGTAGTGTAGTTTTTCACAGATCAGAGTGACAGGCGCAGGAAAAGCTCTCGCTAGATGTGGAGGTAACGATACCTGGAGTCTTGTAGGGTGGAAGAGGGAGTGTAACCATCTAGTCTGAGCTTGGCCGCTGCAGCAAGACTAAGCCTAGATCATTCTCAGAAGACGGTTTTCTTAGTGGCACCTAAGAAGCAGTTAAGAAAGATTGCTTTGTGTTTGTCCTACATAAATTGTTCCGATATTTCACTCCTGATAGCAAAGTCTCTTCAATCGCACTTTTGGCAATTGTTGTAACTGGGAGGAAAACTCTGGCCCTCTCAGGAGCAGCGTGTGGCCCCGGTGCCAGGAGTAGGTTCCTGGCTGGAGCTGAAGGGGCAGGTGGGTGGAGCAGGGCAGCGTTGGTCCAGCGGCTGGAAGGGTGCAGAGGGCTGACCTTGGCCACAGCTGCCCGTGCTGTGGGAGCTGGCTGTGTTGCTGAGGCAGCGACGGAAGCATGTCACTCTTTTGTGAGGTGCGGGGGTTGAAGCAAGGAGCTATGTCCAGCTGGAATCACAAAAGAGGTGCTTGCAAAGCAGCAGGCAGAAAAAACAGGGAGAAAGCCGAGAGAAAAGATGGACCACAAAAGGCTCTGCTAGAGGAAATTATAATGAGTTTAACTTCCATGGAAAAACAGCAGTGGAAGAAGGGAAGGAATTGGTTCAGTAGCTGTAAGACACCCAGAGATGATGATTCACAGGAAAAGTTTTGCCTTTGAGAGGATTGAATAGCACAGTAATATTAATGTGACCTCCCTTAAATGACACTGTTTAATTTAACTGTAAAGTTTTAATTGTAAAGATTTACTTGTTGATGCAAAATAGAAGTAATACCAGATTTTCTTACACTCAGCAGCGTAGCGTCTGGAACTGTTTTCTAGCAGCAGTTTTGTCGTCTTTTCTAAAGATTTTTCACTGATGAGAGAGAACCATTTGGGCAAAGTTTGCGGATGGGACTGATAAATTTATTTAGTATTAGTGGAAGAAAAGAAAACAGAAAACCCCAAACCCACAAACAGAATCCCACGAGTTACTTGCTTGCAAATACATATCACATATTGGAGTGATCCTGGTAAAAGCATCCATGCATACCTTTTACCTGCACAAGAAATACCTGTGAATGAACATTTCTGGGAGTGCTGATATCATGACGATTGATGCTTATGTGCTGTTGCTATGCGTTTAATAGTCCAATATCCTAGCAACTAACTGCATTTTAAGGAGGGAACACTTGGGACCCTGTCATGTTTTGACTATTATTACTGTTAATCTTGGAGGTGGCAGGACCCAGGCTTTTCCCCGTGTCATTAAGCTGATAATTGCTTGTTGGGAGTTTCTGTCAAAGCCCATAAAAGTCCCGTCTGACCTGTACACAGACCAGGTGATCATGTGCATATCAGGACTCTGGTTTTGAAGGAAGGTTGCTGGTATCGTATCTCACAGTAAATATAATGAGGCAAATATAATGAGGCTACCTTTCATGAAGCTAACCTCTGGCATGCTTTTCATCAGGGATTGGATAACTGGTATAATCTTCTTGCATCATTCAAATGTCAGGCTTAGTTTAGCGTATTGGCACATAGCACGGGCATCACTCCTTTTCCCCCACCCCTGCTAGTTTTGGTTGACTGGTATTTCAAATATTTTGAAGTAGGGTAAAGGCCTCTTTTCGAGGAACACTTAATACTTTGACAGCCTTTGCTCAATTCAGCTGGTACCACCTGCAGTATTAGCGTTTGCTGGTTCTTTTCCTGTTGTTTTTGGTACCGTGTTTCTGTCTATCCCTGCATTTCTGGCACTGAGAATTGAAATGGGTGTTTGCTAGAGGTGAGCGACAAACAGCCGAGGCCAGGCTGCGTGGCAGGAAGAGGGACATCGAGCATAGAATGGGTACATGGTTTGAGTTAGGAAAAAGGAAGAGCTAAGGGTCAGAGTTGGTGACACGGAAGATTTCCTCACAGGCAGGGACAGGGGCAAAGCCAGAGGAAGTCCCAGTGGGGCAAGAGGCCACGAGCAATCAATATAGACTTGTGGCTGCTCGTCTCAGCTGCAGCCTGGGGTGAGGAGTTGGGGGTGTTTGTGTCTCTGCAGTGGGCACTGAGGACAGGGTGGGCTGTCTTACCTCCCCTAGCCTTCCCAGAGAGGGAAGCAGGACTCTGCTCCTCACAAGCAAGGCTTAGCCTGTTTTCATTGCACAGTAGAAAGTAAGTTTGCTGTTATCTCTGTTCAAGTGATAAAGCTGAACATAAACCTGTGTTGGAGCAGTTGAAAGGAAACCCAAGAAGAGCAACTCAGAGAGCAGGCAGGGTGAGAGGACAGATGGGAATATGTTATGGTTGGCCTGTTCCTACATATGCTTTTGTTTTCAGAGTGAATACTAAAGCAGTTGGTATAGCACGCTGGGATTTAGATGCATGGTCTTACAAGGACCCTTGAAGTCTTAGGAGAATAGCAAGTTGTAGATACGTGGCTGTTGCTTAAAAGGAAAGCTGGTTAAGTAGCATTGAAGAAATTTTAAGTTCTACACCTGCCCTTACAGTTCCGTTAACTTAAAAGACTGAGTTGACGGCTCTGATTACGCCAGAGTCGGGGATAAAAATGAGACCAAGTAGTGAATATTTAGAGGACTTTAGAAGTTCTTGGAAATTTAAGAAATGTTAACCCCTCTGTTATATTCAAAATCTTGTGTTGCTCAGGGCACTACTCTGTTAATCCAGACGACGATAACAACGAGGGAGTGGAAGACTGTACGGCGTGAGGTATCAAGGCAAATATTTGTACCTAAAAGGGCACATGTACCCTTCTAGTTCAGCCCAAAGATGAGCTGGATGGGAGGGTCATGATTTCAGTTATGGAAAGAAGTTTTAAGCGTGAAATAATATTATTTGTGACAATTAGTGGAAATAGTTTTACTCTGAGTCCTTGCTAGCTCTCTCCTTTCATAGCAGGCTTAGATTGGCCTTGCAGATTTGGAAGAGAAAACTGTCTGGTTATTTCACTGTCAGTTTAGATCACCGTGATGTAATTCTGTGCAACACATGAAGAGCCTTTTGCTTGGCCTAATAGAGATTAGGAATTAGTGCTTGTCTGTGGATATGTTGAGCCCCTGTTGCATGTGCTATGAATAGGACAAAGGGAAGGCTGTACTTAAATAGTGAGGGTCCAATCGTTGCTTTTAAAAAGCGGCAGTTAGAATCAGATATTTATTTTAATGCCTTTTTGGAGGAATTGCTGCCAAACTGAAGGGTTTTTTTCCCTAATCGTTCCTTCCATTTCCAAACAAAGCACTAGCCCCTCTGCAAATTTAAATTTATTTATTATTTTTTGGTCACAATAGTGCTAGCTTTTCTGGGTTGTATTTTCATACTCCATATTGCAACTGAAATGTAGAAATTAAAAAAAATTTCAAAGTTGGAGAGTCTTGTGAAACCATGTGACTTGGGGAAGTGAAACTCAGAGGAAGACATACCAGAGCTCTGGCATTCTTTTAAGTCTTTGTTAGCCAATGAACATTAATAACTGAGGAATTTAAAATCTTTGAAGGAGCCGTGAACAACTTTTCTTCGGTTCTTCTGTAAGAACCTAAGACCTAAAATACCTGAAATTAAAATAAATGACAGTTTCCATGCTAGGCTGTCAATTGTCCACTTGCCTCCCTGAAAACTGGAATTTGGGACATCTCCTTTGGTTTGCCACTTTTTTAGTTTTTCCTTTGCTGTGTATATTTACCTGACTGCTGTCAGCAGGTCCTTAGATTCTGCCCTCCAAAACATCAACCTTAAGAGTACCTGTGTAGGAGGGTCTTAGGAAGCGTGGTGACACGTTAAAGCTAAGGGGCATGGTCAGCTTTGAATGTTCAAATATATGTCAGTTAATGTGGAAAAGGGGAAGTTTAGGGCTTGCAAATCCCTCGCCTTTCCAAGTTACATGATGTGTAGATGGGAGAACTTCTGGCAACGTCTTCTTGAATAAATTTAAAAAATAAAAAATTGCCACGTGTTCAGTTTGTAATTGCAGTTGCCAAGGGGGAGGGAACAAGAGACACTGAAAAGGTAAACAAAAGAACTCCAACCCAGTAGCCAAAGGATGGTGAAGTTCAAGTTTCCTTTGGGGGAACAGAAAGTAAATGGGAATAGCATAGGAAATGCTTTGTTCTTCAGTATCTCTGCAGTCCTCACTTCTTGGGTAACTGATACTAGCAGGCTTTGAGAAGTAGCTCTTGGCTAATTATATGTGGAAGACTTTTTTTTCTTCTGCGGTGCAGGCTGAACAGAGACCAGTGCTGCAGCACTGCTCTGAAAGTCCCTGTGGATGGTGAACACAGTGTTGTGATAACTTGAACTTAAAAGCAAGTTCAATTCAGCAGAAAGAGTCAAAATTGTCAGTAAAGGTTCTGACTGCAAGCGAGAAACTTTTTTCACTCTTAGGATAGTCAGGTATTGGAATAGGTTGCCCCTAAAGTTTGTGCGGCTTTGAAAGTTTTGAAGACCTGCCTGGCTTTGGTCTGACCCTGCTTCAAACAGGAGGTTGGACGAGACACCTCAGGCCTCCAGCCTTTTGTCAGATGTTCTGAATTTCTGTGGTTTCTTTCACCACTTCTTCTCTGTACTATTGCCACTTTCTAGGCAATGTATCTGGAATCTTTGTTTTCTGAATCCCTTTTCCTATTCTTGAGTCAAGGCAGTGTTTTGCTTTATTGCGAAACTGCAAAGCAACACAGGAAGATAACTTCATTTTACTTTGGCCTTCATGTTGTCTTCAAAGGGTTTATTGGCTCCCGAAGGCCTACAATCTGCTTCGACTTTGGCAACCTTTTCAATTCCTAAATATACCTATAACCATCTCTGAAATACAGGTGGGAAATTCACCTCAGTCATTCTTGGTCTGAGTGTATCACTTCTGTTTTCCTCTCATTCCATTTTATCTGTTTCCTTTGGTTATTTGAAACCCTAACCTATCCTCAAAGCCAAGTTGGTGTTAAACAACCAGATTTCTCTCCCTGTGTGAAGTGAAGGATAGACTCTTGACTTGTGTGCTGCGGCTTCCTTTTGGAATTGATTTTATTGAACTATCCATTGAATTTCTTCCTCATCTCTGAGCCTTTGTTTTGTCATAGCACCTGGCATCCAAGGATCACGGCATTCTGAGCAACCTGAAAGGAAATAATGAGTCCGTGGAGTAAATGAAGAGTGCTGTGTGTGCGCAGCCAGGGCAACCGAGAAAATCTCGCTAAGTCATGAAATCGGCAGCAAAACTGAGTAGAGTTCAAGTCTCTTGACTGGTTTGTCTGCGTTGACCGCTGAATCTGGTTTTCTCACAGTGTCCCCGGGTAAAAAATGCATACTTAAATACAACATAGCCTTAACTAGCAGCTTTTCCTCTCTCTCTGCGGTCAGAGGGCTTGAAACTACTTGTTCACACTAGAACACTGTCCACAGCTGTAAGTTGCCTCTGTTCTTCCTACCTCTTTTGCTTATCCCTTTCTGTAGAGCACTCTGGAAGTTGCAGTGTATATATTTTTTGCTAGCTGATGGTTGCATAATTTTATAGTCAGAGTTCCCAGGAAATAAGTCTTTTAAACATTTTGGTCTGAGAGACCTGCTGAGGTTAGTCACTTTCCTTCAGTGGCTGACCAGCTCTTCTGCTTGTGCAAGAGAATTGCCCTGGATAAACAAGGTAGGTTTACCAGGAGAAAGGCAAGTGGAGTTGCACTCCCCTGGGACACCTTATTTATAGCACCTGGGTCCTGTGTGAGACAAACACATGCAGTCGCTCTTCTTCCTTCACCTCCTTCCTTCCTTCGCAGCGTGACTAAATGAGTGGAGTTGGTTTAGTGTATAGGCTCAGGTAGGTGGACTTCACTCTTTCTACCAGCAGCTCCCTACTTGGGTATTTCCAATGGGCTTCTCAAGATGGCTAGGTTGCATTAAGTACAGCCAAGGTGAAGAAATTAGCCTACAAAATCGTTTCTTCATAGTACTGATGTGAATGGGGAAGAGAGGTACTTGGCTTGCTTGTACCTGGAAGTTTCCATCCTTGTGGCAAATGAAGAGAAGATGGTCCCAAAGTCACGGAGACACAAGCAGTGTGGATTCATGTTCAGTCATTTTTTTATGATGAAACTTTTTTCATTCTTGTAGCAGAAGGATCTATATATTTTGACCCTTCAATTTAATAGACATTTGCCCGTAGAAACAAAAACATCCCGTGGGAGGATCCTGTGGCAAGCCATAGTGATAGTTTTAGGGCTGAATCGTGTATCTTAGCTGAGAACTCCAGTACTCTCTAGCGTACAAGTGCCCTGCATCCTGAATCCTCTTTTTCTAGTGTGATCCAAAGTATTCCCCCACCCCTTTTCCCTTCATGCCATTGGTGAGGGATGTGCTGAAATGGATTCTTTCAGGGCTGGTTCCTTTGTGGTGTTCTTTGACTTCAGTGTGTGGGATAAGCACCCAGAATACAAAAAGGATGCTTATTTATACAGTTTTAGAAATCTGGAGTTATATTAAACAGGAAATAAAGTCACAGCACACACTCTTTGGAGCATACTTGGGTTGCTTTCCAAATAAGGCTTGCAGTTTCTGGCAGGAAAAAATAGGGATCTCTTGTAACAACAGAAAATAAGAACAGGCTAACAGAAATCCTTTGCAAAATCAAGCTCGGCTCGGGGTGAATGTGCCAGGAAAGACCAACCTTTTTGTGGTCCTTGCTCCAGTGATTTAAGGAGCTGGAAATTTCCTCTCCCTTCCCCGAGAGTCGTAGGGTGGTATGATTATGGAAAGCTTCTTAAATCCTCCGCCTTTGTTTTCACACCGGTGAACACACGTTCCAAAAAAACAAACCCCCAAACCTGTTCAGTGTTAGTTTTATCTCTGTGTGCATTTCGGATTTTTGCTGGTCGCATTTCTGTGTCCTCCCTCAGACTGGTGATAGGAGCTGCCAGTTTGATAAGCCCTGGAAACTACGTATTGCCCAACCCTTCACCCTTTCTGTCGTGCATTTGTGCTCTTTTTGGGAGGCTTCCTTTTCAGTTGTTCTCACAAGTCATGAAACCGGGGTCTATCATAACTCTGATAAAATAATAGGATTCTAGAGGGAAAGGGGCAATTAGTGTTTGTCAAGGGATTGAATACCTTCTCTTTTCTCCTCAGCTTCTTGTGCCTGGCTTATAGAGGAGTCATTTTACTTCTTTTCCTCCTTTTTTTTGCCCGTTTCCTCCTATTTCTTTTTGCCCCTTTCCTCCTTATTTTTTTTCCCAGGCATCAGGCAGCATCTGCAGGCCTCTCTCTGCCCATATTCCATTGCTTTATTGGAAGAGGAGGGATGGGGTGGCAAGTGGATAGTCACGTTGTGCTGAGTGGAGGAGCAGCAGGTTGAAATCGGCCTCCTAGCACCCTCTGTTATGTGCTTTTCTTCATGAGCAGGACCTTTATTGAATATGGGAGGAAAGGTGATCTCTCCCTTTCGCTACCCTCTTTCCCTGTGGAAAATACTTCTCTAGGGAGAACAGAGAACAGCCTGGGAGAGGTTTCCTTCATCCAAAAGCATTATTTGAGGGTGGCATGCAGCGAGATGCTCTCGGCCTTGCAGTATCTTCTGGTCATGGCAGACTTCCCTTCCACCGCGTGCAGCTGCAAATAAAGGAAGACCTACAGAAACAGCGTGGGCAAGATTCCCTCGTAAACAGTCCCGCAGAGGAAGCCGTGATAAAAGCCCATAATGTCCTAGCAACCCCAGTGGCTGCAACATCACTGCGCAGAGCCAGACAGGGGCACGCGTTTGTCCCATTGGCATAAGGTGGCACGTCCCCACAGAGGGCCCCTGCTCAACCAGGTAATGAGGTGCAGTTGAGGGAGAAGGATGTTGGTGGTTCAGTAAGATGCTCTCTCTACTCTGGGGGTTGTGATGCTCCTCTGGTTCCCCGGCACAGGGGGATTGCAGTACTTGCCCGTGGCGGAGTTAATTGGACGCGCTGAAGTTAGAGTGTTGAAAGGAGGCTGCTTGCTTTGTGCTGCAGAGATAAACGCGTGCGAAAGCACCAGAAAAGCGTCGTGCACCTTGAGTGAGGCTCAGAGCGCTAGGCTCCGAGTCCCAAACTGCAGCCTCCCACACTCCCAGCTGCTGCCTGGAAGCAGAAGTGTCTGGAGATGCTGGGGTTTGCCCAGGTCCCTGAATCTCTGCTTTTGCATGAGCCTGCTCCGTCTCGATAGGCACCAGCCTGCTGGCGTGTCTTACGGGGTGCTGCTGGCATCCACAGCCT
>WEIS01004803.1:3370-16985 GCA_013389965.1 Todus mexicanus | reverse complement strand
TTTTTTTTTGTTGTTATTATTATATTTTCAACTCCATTTCAGAAGGGAAAGAAGTTCGTTAAAGGTTTCATCTCTGGTTTCGTTTTGCTTTCTCTCTCTGAGACTGGCCACCCTGTTTTGTGTGCCAGCACAGACCAGCACTGCAATGGCCCTGGCCAGGGTGGGCACAGGGATATGGGTGCCCTGACGGTTTCCCCTAGGAGACCCCTGGTGCTAAAGTCTTCGTGGTCCTTTCCTGCTCTCCCCTCAACACGTACATATAGTGCAGGATGCTGGTATTGTGCTGGACAGAAAAGGATTGTGTAAGGGGATGTGATTTTACAGTCTGCCCAGCAGAAGGCAGTCAGGTGAGCTCCGACAATATTTGATGATCTCCTCCTCCCAAGAGAGGGAGCTTTCAAAAGTTCTCCTCCCTGCCATGCCACAAAAGGTACCGAGGAGGTGGTTTAGGAGGTAAAAAAAGGAGGATTTGGTTTCTAAACTCACAAGAAACATAGTGAGTCAGGAAATGTTTCTAGAAGAGACAGATACAATAATAGCACAGCTGTTTTCCTTCGATCTTTCCTGAATATATTCGTTACATCTCTTTCTGCTGAATGAATCCTGAATTTTCTCAACGCAGTCAGAATCTTGCCCTGTGAGCCCACCCCCAACAGAAACAGGGGCATCTGGCGTTGTCATAACGTAAGTCTCACCTGTATCCATCAAACCCTGAGTCTCTGCTGTGGGTTGTGACCTGGGAACAGAGGATCGTGTTATGCAGTGAGAGCTCGAATCGGGTGACAAACACACGCCAGGGATGCTGAAGCAGTAGAGCTCAACAGGAGCACGGCTCCCAGGCTAGCCAGCGCTGAGAGGCTCCAGCATGAGGAGCAGTGGTGTATCGCTGCTGGTCTGGCTTTCTTGTGGAAGAAGGAGAAATTATCATCATCTACCAAAAGTCATCACCTGAAACTCCCCTGCCCCTTGTTCAGCCCTGGGATCATTCTGCTGCTGCAATGAATTTGTGCCAGGCAAGGACTCTGTTCATTGCATCTGGAAAAGAGAAAGTTATTTTTTTCTTTTTACTTTCAGCTGTCACCAGTTTGAGAAGCGCCTCTATGTTTGATGGACAGTATATTGACTTGCTTCCACTCATTTGCTTTCCAGCTCCATTTTTTTTTTTTCCATTTCACGTTTCTCAAGATCTCGCCAGGAGCTATTTGTTCTGGTTTCAGCTGAGGTAGAGTTCATTTCCTTCCTAATAGCTGGTACAGGGCGGTTTTGGATTTAGGATGAGAATAATGTTGCTAACACGATGATGGTTTAGTTGTTTCTGAGGAGTGTTTACACTAAACCAAGGACTTTCCAGCTTCTTACCCCATCCCAGCAGTGAATAGGCTGGGGGTGCACACAAAGCTGGGAGAAGACACAGCCAGGACAGCTGACCCAAACTGGCCAAAGGGATATTCCAGACTATACTGTGTCATGCTCAGCATGTAAACTGGGGGGAAAGCTGCTCAGGAACAGGCTGGGCATCAGTCAGCAGGTGGTGAGTAATTGCATTGTGCATCACTTGTTTTGTATATGCTCTTATTATTATTTTTTCCCTTTCCTTTTCTGTCCTGCTAAACTGTCTTTATCTCAACGCAGGAGTTTTCCCTTTNGCTAAACTTTCTTTATCTCAACGCAGGAGTTTTCCCTTTTTCCCCCCAATTGTCTCTTCCATCTCACTGAGTGAGTGAGCGGCTGTGTGGTGCTCAGCTGCCTCCTGGGGTTAAACCACAACAGTCCTTTATGGCACTCAATGTGGGGTCCAAAGGATGGAGATAACAGATCTGACCAGAATGTGTTAAACCAAATTTGTTATAGGTGTTCATTATGTTAGTTTAATAGTGACTGGTCACAGTGTTGATTTATTTGCTCTGAGTTGTTGTGCATGTTCTCAGAGTTGCGTTAGGTAACCCCTCACTTGCTCTGTGTGTTCCTGGTTGTGCTGTTTGTCTCTGTGGGCGCTCGATTAAGGTTCTTGTTCTGCTGTACTGTTGTCCTGGTTTGGATTAGAACAGAACAATTCTGTTCTATGATTTTTATTTTTCAGCTAAGTCTGTCCAAAGTTAGCAGCATGTTTTTGCAGAGAGTGTCTGCTTCTAGCAGTGATAACGTTCCATGTTTGTAGTTACTACCAAGGACTGGTGTGCAAACCAAGGTCACTGCTAGATTTTGTGTACCACATGGGAGGCGCAGAAAAGTAAAGGCTGCACCTTCAGGGTGGAGCTTATGCTATGATAAACTTACTGGTTGTGAGGCTAATCTGGTATTTGTACTCAGCATTGCTGTCATCTCTGTACTTTGGGAACTATTAATAATAACCCTCTTTACCTTTTCTCCTTGGAGAGCTAGTCTGGGGGGGAGACACTTCCCTCACCTCCTTCACCTTCCTCTTCTCCTCCAGGCTGGTCACAAGAGCTCTTGAGAACTTTGAATACCCCTGAGATGTTCAAACCAGCATGTTCGTATTGCTGTATCTCTAGAATGTGTTTCAGGTCTTGTTTAAGGTTAAACAACTATTTAATAATGCCACCCAGAGATCTGCCCTGAGGCTGGATAGGTATGAGCAGCAGGGTGTGTGGGATGGCGTGGGCAAGTATCTAGGGCAGTGGACACCTCCAGTGCTTTGGAACTTGATGCCTGAACAAGTGCAGCCCATACTGACCGAGCCCCGTTTAATACCATTCAGTACCCTCCAGGGGAAGAGAAGATTTCTGAATCTGATGACCAAATGACAGGCACTGCAGCTACCCTGACACCAGCGACAGACTCTGCAGCTGAGCCAGAGAACCAGCCAAGGCCAGTATCAGTTGCCCTTATGCACAGGAAGAAACATCGGATGCAAAAGTCCTCTTGTTCAGTAAGGAAGAAACTCCTACTAAGAAGGCGAAGGAGGAAGAAGTGGAAAAGGCAGGCTACTCTGAAGCACGGCCATCATGACAAGAGGAGGAGGAAGAGGCAGAACTTGTAAACAAGGTGGTAAACAACTGATTCTTATCCCTGGGTGAGCTGCAAGATAGGTGAAAAGATTTCAGCCATTGTCCAGGTGAGCACATTGCCACGTGGCTGCTCGGATGCTGGGATAATGGGGCCAGTAACCTGGAATTAGAGGGTAGGGAAGCCGCGCAGCTGGGAATGCCCCTGTCTAGGGAAGGGGGCATTGACAAAGGGATTGGAAAAGGGCCACAAGCTCTCAGCCTCTGGAGGTGACTCCTGTCGGGTGTGAAGGAAAGGCACCCCTTCAAGGAAGATGTTACATGTCACCCAGGCTTGTGGACCACCATGGAGAGAGGTATCCAGTCCCTGAGGGACTTAGCTGTGCTGGAGGTGATTTAGGGTGATCTGGACAGTGAGCGGTTATCCAAAGAGTTATATGAAATCAATTGTACATGACCCATGTAGCAGAAGTTTGTACAGAGAACACCATTGTCGTACACTGACTCATTGGCTGTGCTGTCCTGGAAAGAGGGACAAATGGTGGATGAATTAGGTGGTCAGCTCCAGCAATATGAAGAAAGTCTCGGTCCTCCCTACAGGCCTGTGTCTCAGTTGTGTAAAAACTCTCCCAGGAGTCCAATGGTTCAAAAATATGTCCTACTCCCCACTCGTACTGACCAGTAGCTCAGCTGTTTCTCTTCTCATGAGAGAGGGTACACACCACGGGCCACTCTGGTTTTAACTGCATGGCCATGGAGAGGACATGAGGAAGCAGGATGGAAAATCTGCCTCGAAACTAGAGGTTAAACCACAACACTATTTGAGTTTGCACTCTTTCTGTTACAAGATACATCCTCAAACTTGCAATAGCCCATTTTGGACAAGAGATGTCTGCTCCAAGGCTTGCAGCTTGACTTTTTATAAAGACCTGAACAATTCACAAAATGTGGATCCAGCTGCTTTTTCAAACCATAGAATCATAGAATGGTTTGGGTTGGAAGGGACCTCTAAAGATTACCTAGTCCAACCCCAAATGAAGGCAGCCAGGACTGTATTACCGAGCTCAAGAACAGCATTGTAGCCATTTTGCAACAGCACTGATTTTGTCTCAGCCTGGAATAAAAAAGAAACCTGACATATACTGAAGGAAATGTTGGTGATCTCATCCAGAAGAATGAGATACTTGTGTTAGAGGTATGGGGACAAATTCCATGTTAGGGCGCCCTATAGAGGAGAGCCTGACTTCCAGGGGTGGGATGTTCCTTTGGCCAAAAATCCTGTGCAACTCCTTCACCCTGCTGAGTCAAAAGCTTTGTGCTCTCTCTTGCCACAGTCCTTTACTGTAAGCGAAAATCTTTCCACACGTGGCTGAGATCTGTCTGTGGCCTAACAGCATTCAGAGCAATTGCATTCCGATTGCCTTTTAATTGGTAGGTTAATAATATCCTGAGTAGTGTTTAATGCTTCTGTTATACTTGCCACATCTGGTGGTGAATGAATATTGATCCCTTACAAAGCTGAGGATTGGGATAGTCTTGAAAACTTTCTTTGATGCCGAGTTCATTGCTGACACGTTTAGTGCTCCCCTTTCATATCCTCTGTTTCAATTACAGAAAAATCATCTCAGAAAGGGAGAAAAGGCAGTTTCTGTCCAGTTGACACACAACTCCTGCTGCTGTATCAGGCTGGACCATATTGATCTTTAAGTATAGACTCCCTTAACTTTACAGAGAATATTTGACCTCTGAAGGCCTGAGCAACACCCACAGCCTGGAATGGTAAAGGTGTCCTTTTTGTTTGCCATGGAGAATTGCTGGGCTGTATTTCAGCCTGTCACTCCCTGCTCCAGAGGTGGCTGCGTTGCAGCAACAGCAAAAGAAAGCCCGGGTCAGAGAGCTGTGAGGTGAAACCAAAGCAGACATGGAATGATTTCTTACCACAAGACAAACAGTATTACTCACACAACGTGAACAAGATCTAAACCAGGGCTTATGAGGACTGTCAGATTTGCACACGTGGATAAAAGGCATGAAGGAAATCTCCCACATTTTTTCAATCTGTTGTCTTTTCTGGGACTTGCCCATTTGCTAGCTTTGTGCTCTCACGCTGAATGCATTTTGAAGCTCTCTTCAAGTGCTGTGTGTTTAATTGGCTTCCAGGCAGGCACCTCGCGTGACACAGTCTGTCTTGTTGGCATATTTTGCCATTGTTCTTTTTCATTTGGCGCGCAAGTGTCTGCACACAGTGTCCAGAATGGACAGGTCTAAGTCACTGATGACATCACGGCCTCTGGAAGCAAAACTTCCTCGGGGAGCAGGGACAGTACATGCAGCTTTGGGCTCACTACAAAAGAAATCCACTTGTTCGTGTAGTAAATGAAAAAATACACTCTGAAAGATAAAAGGGAGTGATAACTAGCAGAGGATGAGTTGGATGAGCCCAAAGTCAGTGTGATTGTACGTCACCCTGTACCAGTGATTACAGCTGTAGGCTGAGCCCCAGCTCTCACTGAATTCCTTCTCATGCAGTGGTGGCCCTTTCCCTCTTACAGGGGCAAACTGTGGTCCAGAATGATCCAGCAGCAGCTGCCCTGAAGGAAGGTAGAACTCCTCAGCAAGCCTTCTGTCCTGGAAGCTCGTCACTTCCAGCCTAGAGCCTGCTGGACCCCAGGTTCTGACCGTGCTTTCCCTTTTTCTTCTTTTTCTTTTTCTTTTTTTCTTTCTTTCTTTTTTTTTTTTTTAAGCCTGCTGCTTGTAGCAAACAGTAAAAGCCCTCTTTATTGACACTGCTGCAGGAAGGTTTGTTGAGTCCTTCTGATTTTGAGGAAATACTGAAAACTGCAAGGCAGGGAAAACTCAGCTGGGCGGGAGGGAGGCAGAAGGAACATAGCAGGAGTTATTCAACTATGCTGAGAGATATTCACCCTTCAGCTAATAACTGAAGTAGACTATAACAATGGCATGAATTTGAAATTGCCTAAACAATCAAAGAGCAATAACTTCCTTTAATTAAAAGCAAGATGGGGGGTAACAATAGGATTTAATTTCGATAAGATCTCAATCAACTTGGCTATGAGTTTTGACACAAAGTTGACCGAACTTCCTGCTCTGTGATACTTGATGTGCCTGAAAGTACAGTGCTTTACGTTCACCACTGACATGATGAACCACCGTATGGACTTTGCTTAATGCTCAACCCCTGACTGAAAAATAAACCAGAGACCTACATTTTGGTTTTAAATTATAATCCCACATCTGTACAGCAGGGTCTACTCTCAGTGCCCAAGTTCACCGGGAGAACCTGGCATTCAGCTGAATGATGCTCTGTTTGTTTTGGTATTACTTATTAATTATACATATATATATATAATTTTTTTAGAACATCCCCCCAGGTATCATAGTTCTTTTACAGAGCACATGGCTAACTCAATCTCTCCCTGGAGGGCCTGAGGGCTCAGTGAGGGGGGTGGGACGGGGGGATTTTAGGGACTCCTGGGCTAGAAAAACTTACTGAAATCTTGGTAAACAGAAAGGGAAATGAGAGCAAAAGTAACAGCTGGATTAGCTGGCTGCAGGCGAGCTGGTGAGTGGCCCAGCTGTAGAACAGTTTGGGCTAGCTTCTTCCTCCTTTTTTGCCTTTGTAGTTGCAGTTTGTTTGGTTATTGTTTGTTTTCCTTTTTCCTAGTATTTTTAGCGTTATTCCAGTTTGGTAGCATTTAACCTTGCTGCTATAATAGCTGCTGCAGAAACTGTCACAAGGGAATTTATTCTTTGTGCACACTCTTGTACAGCGTGAAATAAAGAAGGCTTGAGGTGAGCTGTTGAACAACAAGGAAAAGACAAAATAGCGTCGTCTGCCTCACGTACTGAACAAGGTGGGGGTCCTATAAGAAAAATCTCCCTTGATCATGTTATTAAGGAATATCTGATAAGGCAAAGAACCAGGAGGACTGGAGACAGTTGCATGGCCTATAGTAAGCCTGGCAATTTTTGTCTACTTGACTTTGCAGCATGTGAATATAGAAAACTCATCCATAATTCATGGAGGTTGGCAAAGGAACGGATACACCCAGGCGTATATTTCCAATTCATGTGCATCAGTGGTAGTTTAATTCCTGGTGTTAGTGGGTCCATTTATTCTCATCTTGGTACTCATTGCTTTTATTTAGAGTAGCCCCTTCTGACGTCCTGAGTCACTTCAGGAGAGGAGGACATGAGGATCCAGCTTTAGCTTCTCTAGGCAGCTCTCTCGGTCCCATGCCTCCGTTGTTGTCAAGGAGACATATCTCTGGCATACATCTTCTCTGTGGTTTCTCTTCTTAGTATGCTTTTCCATTGCTATGGAGACTATCAGAAACTCATTTAGCAACTCCCAATGCCCCACAAAGAATGCGTATTTCATAACTCACTGCTCAGAATGAAGAGTGCTGTTTAATTTTGGCCTCTCACCTGCGCTGTCCAGCCTGGTGACACCAGGGACAATCTGTGCTGGGACTTTGTGAACTGGCACAGCACAGCTCTAGGGCAGGGTTATAAAAAGGTGTTGTCAATGGGGGCAGTTCTGAAACTGAGGCAAACTTTGCATGTGAGAGGTAGCCGAAGGCTTGCCCTGGCTACTTGATGTAGCTCTCCAAGTTCAAAACTCTCTTATTCTGTAGGTCTTCAGCTTGTGTTCGTCTGAGTTCTCATGATATTGCTATTTCTGGTGAAGAGACCACTGCAGAGCAAAGATTAAGCATTTGCATGCTGTAGGTGAACTGTAGGTCTGGAAACCTTAAGGATTTCTTAAGAATTTGTTTTGAGATGACATAATTACGGGAAAGGCTATTAAGAAATAAGTCTTCAAATAGCAAGAGGGATGGAACTTGCTGGGATAAGAGCAAAAGCAGCTCTCAAATCTGAGGATCAGTGCAGAGAACACAGGTTTGGTGGTCTTTCATGAGTAATATATGAAACTAAACAGATGAAACCAAGGAAAATGTCTAACTATAATGATGCAAAAGAGAGGGAAACAAAACCACCCTTTTATTCACCTTGGCAGGGCTGGAGAGAGGGAACCACACAGTGGGACTCACGGAGGTATGTAGTGAGAGGCAGGATCTGTGGCTCGGTTTGACCAGCTCCCAGAACTGTCAGCATCTTGACACTGCAGATGAAGGCTGCGTTCCCCTCAGGGCAGCACCTGAGTTTTTGTCAGGTGGTGCCTTGAGACCCAGAGAGCAGTGGGGCAGTTGTGCTGGAAGCAGCAGCATCCCAATACCAGAAGTGGCAATAGCAGGCTGGAGGAACCTTGCCATGTGCTGGCACTATGCACTCTAACCACTTTGGCCAGTACAGAAGTAAGTGTAGCCTTTACTAAGAAAACCAAGACATAAAAGAATGTTTCATTTAGGGTTTATAACAGCTGGTACACAGGAAAATGGTCGCTGCTGGGCTGAAGAGCCAGCAAGCAGTGGGTTAGAGCACACCAGAGTATCTTCCCTTCTGAGACAGGAGGGAGAATAATCTCCTGGTCCAAATGTGGACTCAGTACTATAGGAAGCCTCCTTTCAAAGAGGATGCAAGCGAGCAGGTAAAAAATAGAAAAAGGTAGGGCAGCCTATAAAATAATAAAAGATCCACATTCAAGGTGAGAATTATGGCCTTTCTCATGAGCTCTGCAGTTCATGCTGAGATGGCAGCTTAGGCTGCCGTTCCCAGCTCCCCGCCCTGTTTCCCCACTCCGGTGCACAGTCTGACATATTAGCATAATCCTCAATTCCAGTTTGCATTAATATGTCAGTCTCTGCCCCGCAGAAGCTCAGGAATATATAGGCTGTTGTTCAGCTACTAGGGCTAGAAGGCCATAGGAGGGCTCTGAGATGGGGACAGTAACTCCGTTACCCTCCCAGGTTAAATCACAGCCCACCCGCACCCAGAAATCTATAAGCAGCCAGATAGTCTTCAAATCACCACCTTAGTGCAAGAGAGAATCGTAAATATTCAGCAGGTACTAGGAACAGCTGAACCAAGTTGAAAGAATGTAAATACACAATTAAAATGATGCAATTAATCAATTGAGGCATTCTACCAAAATGTACATCAAATGTATATATTTTAGTAAGGCTCATGCTTTGTAATGAAGTAGGATTTGGGGAATAGAAAGGAATCCCATATACCCTGTCACTTCTGCAAATCACTCTATTCACTGATTTAAAAAAATCAGTCAGTTACTGGTGAAGCTGCTTTAAGGTGCTGCTGTGGATCTCCCTGATGTGTACACCCTAAAAGCACTCTCATCGCTGGGGAGCCAGCACACCGCAGCTGACATGCTCACAGGCAGAGGAGAACAAAAAGAGGAGGCAAATGCATCAAAAATGGTCACCTGCATTAAAAATCTACCCCAAACAATTGATTTCAGTATGTCTTAGAAGTGATGGGTTGCTTTGTAATTTGCTTTGGTGTCATTTTTAATCTCGTGGAGCTCAAAATGTAAAGGATGTATTTCATTCGAAGTTAGTTGTTCAACTTGGATTCCAGATTTAAAGGAAATCAAGTATGCTGATCCAGCTGGTGTCTGTAGGTATGTGTATGTATGTATACACCACACACACAAATACGTTTCAGAGGGGCACCTCCACCCCAACAGCAATTACCTGTGCAGCTCTGGGTCATACCACTACACTTCTTGATATCACTTTTTTGTCTCATCATAGGTTTTCTTTGCAGTGTTTAAACACTTGGCTTCTTGGCTTGCTCTTCATCTGTGTGTTGGTGAAAGTGTACAGCCAGGATTTATAGATTTGCAAATGCATCTTTATGGGGTTGGTGGACTGGGTCTGCACGCTTGGAGCTGAGTTTCATTTATCTGGAGAGTGTGTGTTTGACTAATGGCCACATCAGACAGGGAATAAATGCAGCGCAGCTTCTAGTGTCAGTGTTTGACAAAAACATCTGAATGAATGAGCTGAGAGTGCAAAACATTGACTGTTTTTATAGTCAGTGAACAGAAATAACAAGAAAAAGTACCTTGATGAAGCACTAGCCTTGTGTGTTACTGATTATTTCAAGGTTAATTTTACTCATTCTGCATGATTGCCGTATCTGGAAGATTGAGGAATGAGTTCAAGGAACTGAGAGGATTAAGTAATTGCAAACCATAGGTTGAAAGCAATCTAATTAATATCTCAAATAAGAATTTAAAGGAACTCACATGAAAGACAACAATAAACTTAAGTCACTTACCGATTACTTTCTAGCTGAACAAAAGGCCGATCGTGTTTGTTAAAAGGTCTTCAGGTTAAAGGGCTGTAATGCTGCTGTGCACATCAGCTGCATGAGCTGGGGTTCAAGGAGAACAGTTGTGCTACAAAGAATTGAGCAAAAGCATAGTGCAAACTATGGTCTGGGAGAACAATGAAAGAGAGAAAGTGAAGGAGAGAGATGTGCTCTGGTCCGGGGCTCATTCTGCTTCAAATGATGAAGCTTCCATTGACCTCAGCCTCTTAGTCTCTTTTACAGCAGAATTATTAAACTTAACATGATGTTGTGCTCCAAGATCCCAAGCAGATCAAGGTCTTACTGTGTTAAACATAAGGAGAGATGTCATTTCTGCCTAGAATGCTTTACAATAGACAGAGTTTTATAGAATAACACATTTTTTACAGGAGAAATCACAAGCATTGGGGACTAAGGAGTATCAATTATGTGCAAATCACAAAGAAAAATTACAAGATGATGTCAGGATGGCACGATGAGATCCGTATTTCTTCTGTTTATTTCTTATTAAATCCTTAGACTTTTCTCTCTAAACACACAAACCCTGAATTTTATGAAGTCTGTGAAAGTAAAACTTGCAAATTGGGAAAAATTCTGAATTCAGGCTGACTAGGAACAATGTATGCCTTTTATGCACAAGAACGTGTGCTGTTTTTTCATCATGGCCATGATGAGTCAAAGCCGTGTCCTGAAGGAAGCTGTGGTTTGCAAGGCAGCTGTTAGAGAAGCTGAAAATTGTAGTGATTTAGATAAGGCACTACAGGCGGATGATTTGATGGTTACAATGCATGTGCATTATTTGAGAAATCCGATTCTCTTTTACATTATGTTAGACAGCTCTCCCACACTGAGCTCTTCACGGGCTCAAATTAATACCAAGTCTTTGCACTGAATGTCTCTGGCAGTAGAAGGCAATTTATTCTCCTTTGATTCAGCTTGAATCGTGTCATCATTTAGATGCAGCCTTTCTCACAAAAATAACACACCAGAGGAACTACATGGGTGAGATTTCAATCAAGCAGTGCCTGGGGCCTCAATTTCCCCTGTGGAGACTTTGAACCCTCCTGGGTTTGCTCTAGGTAGTGCCAGGCGCCTGTGGCCACAGGGATGCCCGTCCTCCACAGCACCAGGCAGGAAAGCTGCGGGTGAGCTAGAGCAAAGTGACTTCTGCTGCTCCTGAGCTTGCCCCAGCTTTATCTGCACGCCACAATGTAGGAGTCCAACTCCATCTGTTTTCTGCTGTGTTTTGCCACTCTGGTAGTATGCTATCATGCAAACATCCAGAGGTGTGAAAGACACTGTCTTTTTAAGCTGGTTTCTTACAGAAGCAGACTTGACATGGTCCCTTGGCCAGCAGATGGGCCGTGGGCCCTCTAGCAATGACTTCGGGTCCCATTGCCAGCTCTGTGTTTCCACAAAAACACCCAATAGAAGGACTGTGAGAAAATCTGTGTGGGACTTGAGAAATGTGTGCAGCATTGACTGATAATCTGGTTGCACTTTCACATCAATCTTGTGGAAGACCGCCCAGGTCAGAGCAGTGAACTCTGGTGGATAAGGACCTGCTGCTTAAATCTTTCTCTGAGACTGGCCCCATGGCTCCTCCCTTTTGTGCTCTGATCCTGTTTTATCTCCCAAAGGCTGGTTATCGAGCTGTCACTCGGCGTATGACCCAAGTGACATCGCTAGTGATATCATCAAAGTATTTTCCAGAGCCTTCGAGGAAAGACAGAGAGATAAGGACTTCATAATGTTGAGTAATGGAACACATTAAAAAACAGGTAGGAAAATAACCTTAGGAAAAGCAGTAAAAATTAGAGAAGATTAAAGGATAAATACCTTGGGGGAGTTTACTGCCTGTTTCACTTCTAATTGTACTGCACCTCTTAGAGCAATTTTTCTTTTAGCTTTCATAGCACTCCACTATCAGCAAGAAGCACCAAACTAAGCTAAATTAACAAGTTGGATTCATCACACCATCCAAAAAAATTTCCCTGGGTTTATTACCCTTTAAGGGCTTGATACTTTCCTGGCAGCCTCTTTCAAATTACCCCTTCAACAAGCATGACATCAACTTGGGTCTGTGGAGCAGGAAAATTTATGTGAGAGTGCAGTTATTTTTAACAGATGGAAATTCTCAGATTCACCAGAAAGGTGAAGCATAAAGTACACTGTTCATTTTTCAAACGGACTGCACAGTGTAACACTGTTGTACTATTGGCATCCATGGTAAAAGAGAGCTGCTTCTTGCTCCAACCTTGTCTTTTTCTGCAGTGCAGTACAGTGAACGCCAGCTCTGCTCCAGCACTGTGCAGCATTTCATAATATGCAATTGCCCGTAAGTCCTGATTCAGCTTTTCCCTCTTGCAGGATGCAGTGTTTCTCATTAAGCTTCTGCCCAGGCTCTCCAGAAATAATGCAAGCAGCACAAATCTCCCAACAGCTGCCAGTCAAAACAGCCAACTCTTGCAGCAAAGTGAACTAGTGCACAGCCACGCTGTTTGGCTTGCAGACAACAGCACCTCTCGGGCGGGACCTTGGGTACGTCACTGTCTCATTGAGCAGGAGAGAGGGAACTACTGCTTGTGGCACAGATTTTTTTCAGTATGAGTAAAAGCATACTTGAGTCTCGGCCAGAGCTGTCTACCAATCAGATGTGCAACTGTTCCACAAGGAGTTTGATTTTCAGAGATGTTGAGGAATTTTTTTAACCGAGTTGCTGTGATGCCGTCAATTTAACTACGTAACGCACTGCGTGCAGACTATGACTTTAATCTGAAGCATTCAGTGTGGCTTCCAAAACTTGTCAAAGGATTGCTGCTGTTTCTGCTCTCCTGAAGTCCAGCCTGGAAACTGCTGCTTTGGGCTATCTCACCATCTTCATCCTGGCTGAAATTTAACCAATGTGATATGGCTGATCGTAGTGACAATACAATTGTATTTGGCCAGAGAGGTTGTGGAGTCTCCTTCTCTGGAGACATTCAAAACCCACCTGGATGTGTTCCTTTGTGACCTACTCTAGATGGTCCTGCTCTGGCAGGGGGATTGGACTAGATGATCTTCTGAAGTCCCTTTCAACCCTGATCATTCTGTGATTCTGTGACAAAAGACTTACTTTTCTACCATTTTTCCTCAGACATTTCAAGATCTAAATATTTAAAGATGTACAACTGTTTTCAGATGCGTATTTATCAGGTCAAAGTAACTCCGATGACTACTTGGTTAGGAGCCAGTCACTTAAATAGAAGCGCTTGGTTTATGTCTTACAGATGACTGTTGCTGGTAATATGTAAATGATGTCTAGGAAACTGAAGGAAGCTTATAGCTAATAATCAGAACAATAATAAGAAAAATGAAGAATCCACTCATACACACAATTAAGGACTTCTGTA
>WEIS01004791.1:199-10434 GCA_013389965.1 Todus mexicanus | reverse complement strand
AAAATAGTATTAGCTAAAATGATTCTGAATTGGTGTTTTTTCCTGAATATTTGTCTTAAACAAGGACTAATGAGAAAGTTACTGGACAGGCATGGGAAAGCCGAGTTTCTATGTGTGGTAGGGGACAAATCCCTCTTTCACATATTCCCTAACTTAGTCCTTGTACAAGAGAAGAACTGTGAGGTCTCATCTCTGGGGTTGGAAAAAGGAAGCGAAGAGCAGTCCTCCAAAATTGAGAATGATCAGGGAAAGAACAATGACCTGCATTTATTGCCGGGTAGTGCTCCCAGTTGAGTTAATAAAGTTGTGGCCTAATTAAACTGAGCACTTCACATCTTGTTTTTCTTCTTGCATGGCCGGGACAATTAAGCATCCTTTGATGTAGAGTGCTCTGAGGAAATCTCCCAATTACTTTATGAACAATTTTTGTCATAAAGCCTGAGAGAATTTATTGAAACCACCTACAGTGGAATGAGGCCAAAACCAATCAACACCGAATGACCAGACTTAGGGCTAAGGACTTTAAACTAAAGGCCACTAAGACCACAGGCAACACATCATACAGAGAAATTTAAGCTCTAGGAAGTGTAGAGTAGAGTAGGCTGAACAAAATTCTGTGGAAATGACTCAGTTTCACTCCTTGAACAGAAAATATTGGCAATTATTGATTTTTTGCGTACTGGAGGCTGTATTACACTCTGACTGCATTCCGATTGAAAACTAAATTAATAGTACAGGTAACTGCTCAGTTTAATTATTGAAAAAGCCATTTTGCTGCTTTTTACTAAAAATAAGCAAAGATATTACTAATTCCACAAATTAGTAATTTAAAATAATAGTTTATTAACCTAAAGTCCAAGTGTTACGGACATAGGATGATAACGATTCTCTACACTTTCAAGCCTACTGTTATCATAGGCAACTATGCTGCATACTCCTGCCCTCCAGGTTTAAGAAAATGATTGCTTTCATGTCATGCTAGCATTTTAAAAGTGTTAGGTCCAAACTGTTGCCTCCATCGAGTAGCCACTTATGGAAACAAAAAAACCCTAAAACCTGACGAGAACAATTATGCAATTACCATGTACAAAATAGACTTTCTTTCTAGCATAAGGAAAGTATAGTATTTTGTACTCCTATCTGTTATTACTTCTTTTGTGCATGGGGCAAAATTTGTTTTGTGAATTTTTTTTCGATTATCTGGATAACAGCTCTCTGGCACTGACTGGTCACAATTAGAATGTGAATTAAGTTTTAAAGATAGTGCTACTATTCACTTAACTAATACAAACTGGGCAGAAAATAAATAAATAATAAGAAACCAGCATAAAATCCCCTATAACACAGTTCGTCATTAGTACAAATTAGCTCTAAAATTCATCACAGGCTAGTATAAAAAGCTCCAATTATTTTTGTCTTACAGTATAATAATGTCTTTACTAGGAGAAAAAGATAGAGCAATTTAGCAATGTTAAGATCTACCCAGTGGAAAACACCACTACTGTTGCTGAAATATTTTAAGACATATATTCCATTCAACTCCTCAAACAAATAGCAGACTGTACTTCAAATGCATTGCAAGACTATTAGGTAATCTTTTTCTTTGTTTAGATTCAGTAGGGTTCAGTGACAAACATTCATCTTCTCTTTCTATAAAAGTTCCTGTTCTTTTGCTTAGCTAGAATTGCTTTAGTTTTAGTAGCAACTTGCAATTTACTTCACTGCTGATTAGCCTCACACCATAAACTTCAAACAAAATGCAAAAACGGTCATTTAACTATTTCAAAATTATGAATTATTTGTTCTATGTCTAGATCACACAGTGGAAAGAGCAGTTACATCTGTAGGTAGGCTAATAGAATCAGACACAAAGCTTCTGAAATAAACCAATACCAGCTGCTCCCATGCCTCATTACTCGGCAGTAGCTGCTAGCCTGAAATATTGTACATTGCAGAATCGTTGGCTTTCAAAAGCCACACAGACTTTGGAGAAGATGTAGCAGTACAAAACAGACACCTCTCAGACAGAAAAAAATAAAAAGGCTAAAAAAAAAAGAAGCAAAGTCCTATACTTCAGGGTATGCATTCAACTATTTTCCATTCGAAGGCACACATACTTTCCACTACTATGCATTTTACTTATTTTAACAGGTGAAAGCAATTAGATTTTTAAATTATTACATTGTCAGTGTTCCCACTTCTGAAAGGATAATTTAAAAAATTCTAAAACTAATGGAATATCCTTTTGATTAGAGATGCATACTTTGTGCTTACAGAAGATACTGAGGTAGGAATGATAGTATCATAATCAGTTTCTGATCATTTAGCTCATTAATAAGAGAAGATATGTTAATGGAAAAAAAAAGTTTTGCTCCAGACACACGGTGCAGTCAAAAATGCTATGCTCATATAGCATTTTTTATAGCTACGAACATGCTGTACAAAACAGAACTCCTAAAAAATAACCCCTTTTCAAAATCCTTATTGAAATTATTGGGCTCTGTAAAAATTAGATTACAACAGCTAAAACTGTCAATAAAAGGTACTGTGAAGACCTTCATCATCTCAAGCGGTCATTAAGAAACCCTAAAGAGATTCACCTTCTTGAAACACAGAAGTAATTTTAATGTAAAAGTTTGCACAATTAAAATTACAGAGGTTTAATTTCCAACAAGCCCCAAAGAATTCAATATTCCATGGCTCTCAGGACTCATCTTCAACATAGAGGGTTAGTTTAAATGTTTCTATAATACATTTGGTATTAGAATTAAAAACATGAGTCTGTTTGAAAGAACATTTCTATTCTAACAGGAATCAATTATATACTTCTAATTCACCTACTCTGAATACAACATTTTGATATACACAAATTAATTAGGCAGAAAAGTTAAAGCAGACTTTTGCTTTACTTCAAAAATATTCAGCACAGTGTTCTGTAGGTACTCTGAAGTAGAACTTAGAGGCAGAATGTCACAATATCCTTCTTCATTTTAAAATACTAAAATACTGAAAAGCAAGTTCTGTGATGCTATACGTTTCAGAACAGCATTGTCTTTTTGTATCAATCATAATTTATTTTCTAATATTTCACGTTTCTGAAACCGTCCTTTACATAATGAAATAAATTCAATTCATCATTTTCAGAGTAAGTGCTTACTGAATATTATTTACCTTATTCTCAAGTGGAAAATTATGAAAATGATTATATGAGATCTGACATATAAGTAGTCACTAGTAGTAAGCATGTTAGGTAAGGCAATACTTTATAAGTTCATCAGATAAATTGTTAGACATGAAGAGGATTTTCTTGCCTTTTCAGTGGTATGATACAGTAAGCACTATATCTTAGAAGACTATTTCATCAATTTTTAAATTGCTTTAATTAAAAAAACTCCCTAATAAATAAAACACACAAATCCAAGCTGAAAAATACTGAATATTTCATTTAAAATATAATATTCAGCTACTTTGAAGAAATAACATTGTCTTCAGTGAAACAAGGCCTCTCTTCCTTCTGTATTTGTCAGATTTTAAATAAATCGTACTCAATGTTCTGGATTGCCTTTGACAAAAAAAACAACAACCAAAAACACAAGCAAAACCAAAACAAAACACAACACCAAAACAACCACAAAACAAACAGACACAACCACAAAAACCCCAAACAAACCACCTATGAAAATAATTGCCAATAATAGAGGGGAAAAAAAAAGCCTCTCAGGCCAGAAAGGTGAGACAGCATCCAAACAGTGCAAACCCAGAACACAGATGATTTTCTCACTGCTTGACACTCATCTTACAAAGCAAATGAGGCATAATTTGCTCTACCTTACAGCGGAGCCCAGCTAAGGAGTCTGGCAATAAACCAGTTCAAAATTCAACATTTACAGTAATATCCCTTATACTAATGACATGTCCATGTCTGAAGGCCATAAATCCCTTACCAAGTGAACACAGAGAATGAGTGTCATTTTTTTGGGGTCATTTCTTTTGTGTCATGACACTGAAAAAAAAAATCAACTGAAAGTACAACTATATTCCAAAACCAGAAAGTTTACTAACAAAACCTGAGTTATTGTTAACAGATGGTTGATTAAATCCTGACTTTTCCTGGCATTGCTTCACTAAAATTCACAAAGCCCAGTCCTACCTATACTTTTAGGCAGGTATCTGTAGACTCTAGATCAGAAAAGATAACATATTAAAGCTGTATATATTCATTAATGTACCACAAACACTTTGCATTTGATGTCTAAGCAGAAAACAAAGGTCCATGCTGCAAGTGCAGTCTCTGTGGTATATGTCAGCCAGATCCCTAAAAGGAGATGCACAGGGTTTGTGTGAGGTTTTGGTAGTAAGGACCTAACAGGGTGACTTCTGTGAGAAGCTGTTAGAAGCTTCTCCCATGTCTGACAGAGCAAATGCCAGCCACCATCTCTTGGAGAGAGATTTGCTGCTGGCCAAGGCCGAGCCTGTCAGCAACAGTGGTAGCACCTCTGTGATAATATATTTAAGTAGGGGAAGAAAAATCCACACAACTGCAACTGCACTTGGAGAGAGGGCTGAGAATATGTGAGAGAAACAACTCTGCAGATATCAAGGCCAGTGAAGAAGGAAGGGAAGGAGTGCTTCAGGTGCAGGAGCAGAAATTCCCCTGTAGCCCATGGTGAAGACCATGGTGAGGCAGGTTGCTCCCCTGAAGCCCATTGAGGTAAATGGTGAGGCAGGTATCTATCTACAGTCTATGGAGGATCCCATGCCAAAGCAGGTGGATGTACCCAAAGGAGGCTGTGACCCTGTGGGAAGCCCACGCTGTGGCAAGCTCGTGCCATGACCTGTGGACCCATGGAGAGAGGTGATATTTTCTGGCAGGACCCCATGGGGGACCGACACTGGAGCAGCTGCTTCCTGAAGGACTGAACCCCATGGAAGGGACCCATGCTGCAGCAGTTCGTGAAGAACTGCAGCCCATGGAAAGGTCTCATATTGGAGGAGTTTGTGAAGAACTCTCTCCTGTGGCAGAGAACCCACACTGGAGCAGAGGAAGAGTGTGAGGAGTCCTCCCCCTGAGGTGGAAGGAGCAGCGGAGGCAAGGCATGATGAACTGAATGCAACCCCTATTCCCTATCCCCTTGTGACACTGGCGGGAGGAGGTTGAGAATTTGGGAGTAAATTTGAGCCTGTGAAGAAGAGAGGGGATAGAGGGGAAGGTGTTTTCAAGATGTGGCTTTATTTCTCATTATCCTACTCTGATTTGATTAGTAATAAATTAAACTAATTACCCTAAGTTGAGTCTGTTTTGTCTGTAATGGTAATTGGTGAGTGATTGCTCCCTATCCTTGTCTCAATCCAACAAGCCTTTCACTGTTTTCTCTCCATTGTCCAGCTGTGGAAGGGGAGTAATAGGGCAGTTCGGTAAGCACTGGGCATCTAGATAGGGTCAACCCACCACTAGAAAGGCATATGAGTAAAAGGAAATCTAAAAGGTGTCAGTAAAAATCCACAGCCAGAAAGTAACACCTAATTCTTAAAATGTAACTGGGAAAGAATAGGCATTTAGCAAATCTCAATTTGGGAAAAAGGAGGGCGTTTTACTAAAATCCAGAGAGATAATTTATAACCCAAAAGTATTAAAGCCATTGGAGAGCAATTAAAGCAAAAGCAATTCACTAAAACATTAATGTGGGTTTTTAACAAATCTTGGAATACTCTATAAGATCAAGAGACTTGCAAAAACTCAGTGTGGTGTTCATGTTCATGAAGATCAAACCTGAGAAACTATAGACAGGCTGACATCAAGTCAGTATAAATTCTGGAAAGGTTGAGCAGTAAATAATTAAGAAATGATAGCATAATTCATTCACTTATAAGTCTCGTCAACTAAACTCGATACCATTTTTTATGCTATAACAACTTTGGCTAATAACATTAACTTGTATTGTCGTAGTACACTTAGATTGCTATAAGATTTAATCTTGCGTGACATTTTCAAGCACCATACAAAATCAATACTCTACATTACATGGATTAAAACTGTTTAAATACACAGATCTTGAAAACTGTAAATGGAAAATTGTCAGACAATGTAGGTTCTCCAAAGAACTTTTATTGTCCCAAATTTATTACTTCCATTGTAAATCAGAGATTAATTTTTTCAGATGACCTCAGCCTTGATACAAAGGGAAATATCAATCAAACAGATGGGTCCATCTTTCTCAATATAACTCATCTGAGCATCACACAGATAAAATGTACCTCTCAAACAGAAATATTAAAACAATAACCTAGTTCATACATATAATGAAGGGTTAAGAGATAACTTGTTTAACAACTGTAAGTATCTATAAGGCAAGAGGCACCTAAGAGTAGACAGCTGCTTAATTTAACAAAAAAAAAAAAGAGTATTTTGAAATCCAGTGATAGAAAGCTATTATTTGGCGGTGTTCATGTTTCTAAATAATGAAAATAATCTGTTTGCACCAAATGTTGACAGATATGGTAGATTATCTACCTTTCCAAAACTTCACAAATAGCTTTGGTATCTTTCTAAAAGAGATGCCACATTTCAAGAGGACGTTACAGTGTCCGGAAATACACAGTCTTTCAGGAGGTTCTGAGACCCATAGTATACAATGAGTCCAAGTAAATTCCTAAGACTAGATTACTAGACCTGCCACACAGCAACCCACAAAAGGCAAGAGAGAAAGGAAAAATATGGCCTTGACACACATGTGCCAGAAGTTCTCAAGGACAGGAAGAAGTTAGTAACTTAAACAAAAGGAACAGTTACTTAACCTCATCTTCTGCTTTTCTCCACAAGAGGCAATGCTGAGAGTAGATCTATAACTGGAAAGTTTGACAATAGTCAAATGTGGACTGACTAAATTATTAGTTTCTCTACACGTAAGAATGCAGGTTTTTTTCTTCTGCAAAGTAGTTTAGAGCAGCAGCTGTAAGAGGATTGGACTGCTTCATTTATTACAGCCCAGCTGTCCCTTAAGGACTCTGGCTGGCTAGTTGCATTACTGAGGCTTAGAAAGGCAACACAGGTTATGAAGAATTTTTATACACATACCTCTTACTGCAGCTTCAGAAGCAATCCTGTTTTACAAAGACCACATTTTATGAAGACGGAAAGGAAACTTAATTCGTTTTAATGTGTTGAGAAGGTAGGATGAAGAAATGGTAAGAAAACCTAAAGAAAATAGGACTGAGTCTCCTTTCAGCAATAGAAGAATTTAATCTCCAGTACTTACCAGAATATGCTGGAGATATATATGCATTAAATAGACAGACAGATCTATCTGAGAACAAAAAAGGAAAATTGTATTTGTTATTTATCTGATTAACATTCTAATAGAGATACAGATATAGAAAGTACAAGATCTTTTGTGATGATATAATTGAGTTTGTCTGTGAGCAACAGAACTAGCAAAGCTCAGGTTTCTTCAGAAGCAATGTCCTGGAATTTTCTCATACAAGATATATTGTTTCTCCTCCCTTTTTACTGCAATTAAGTTTCTCCCTTCTTGCCTAATTCCTTCTTTTTTGTATCCTTTCTATCCCCTTTTCATAAGAGAACTCTACTAGCTCTCTCTTACCTCAACCAACTCACAGCTGGCCAAGAGCCAGCATGTGCTCTCAAGACTTTCATACAGCCATGCTCATTTGCTGCTAGATACCAATGTACTGACTCTGGGACTAAAAGAAAAGCTAATAAGAGTTATTAAGAATAAATTCAGCTTGGTTGTCACATTGACATATTGAGTAGGAGATAACCAAAATAACTTTTTTCTTTTTCCTGCTGGAGATTAGTTGGTTTAGTAGGCTGGTACAAATGCTTTTCAATTGCTGAACGTTTGATTCCAAATACCACAATCTGATCACACACACTCACACAAAATCTTGGTTCAGATTCTATTGAACACTATTATACAACTGTGATGAAACTGGGCAATTCAGTTCCACTTCTCACTACCTGGAATCTCCTCAGAAATAACAACAACACCCAGTCAATTATTAGATTTGTGGTAGATGCTAATTAGGATAGCCAGATTTTAAAATGAATACGCATAAACACATTTCTCACTTATATTCTCATTGCCTAAGCCTTCCTATTTCTTATCTGCCAAGCAAAACCTGTACTTCAAATTCCTTTTTAAAATCCCTTTTAAAATCCACTTCTTTAGGAAGTCTTTTCATCTTTTACCCATTTTGCCTCATGTTTGTATTACACTGCACAAAATTACAGTGCTACTTTTTCTTCTGCTGCTTTAAGTAAGGATTCAATAGAGGAGAACTCAAAAGATGAAGGATATCTTATTCTGCCAGATCTGGGAAGAAAATCATATTGCAGCTACAGGACATGGGTTCTGGGGGCTTCCAGAGCTTGAAGAAGGGTTTCACTTTTGGCTGATGAGTGAAAGCTTGTACCGTCATTTTTTTTATTGTTGTTGGGTTGGAGCAAGTAGGTGAGCTTTCACAGCTCTTAACCCATAAAGGTCTGTTGAGCGGCAGAACTCTCTGAAAACGTTTGTATTATTGGGAAGCACAGTGGTATAACTTGGCATTTGCAGAGAGACTTCTATAAGAAGACTTGTTATTTATCTAGAAGAAAATCAGTATCAAGTACATGTGTAGGACCTGCCTCATACTTTTTTGACTCCTACTTCTCCTTTTCTTCTAAAAGGTTGCCTCTTAAAAACTTTAGAGTGCATCTGAGAGGTTAATATGTATTTTTTAATTCAACTCTGAGAGTACACTAATGTACAATGGACTGGTATTACAAACCTGAAAGCTTTCTAGGTTATCCAGGAGTACAGCACCAAGATAAATGAGAAGAACTGTTCACTTTACTGTGGATAGATATATATTGATAGACCTATGTAAGAAAACTTGTTAAACACTTGCACTTACTTACAGATTAGTATTTGTAACTTTAAAAAAATATTTTTAAAGCTTTTTGAAGAGAAGTTGAATAATACCAAAATAACCACAAAATTGGTATCTAAAATTATTTTAGAATACATTTTAAATACTTGTGAACTTGTCCTTTTTTCTCTGGAAAGTAGAGATTGCTCATTGATTATATTATGCTCACTATGAGATCCCCAGAAATCCCATACAGATTCAGACAAAGAATCAGAAAAGAACAGATAACAATTCCCTACAGATCTATAGAGTTTTCAAATCTCTTTTCTTTTTATTACCAAGAAGTTTTAAATAAGAAGTACTATAGATTTACAGAAAACACAACTGGAAGTCTAGGGCTTTCAAACTGAAAATGCATGTATATTTATAATGACCTCTGTGTGCATATCTTGAAGAATAAAATGCACCATTATTAACAATCTAACAATGACAACCACAAGAATAATATATTTTAATAAACTCAAATTTAAATTCAGATAAGAGGCTTTTAGAGAGATTAAAAATTTCATTGGTATTAAAGTAGCCTATATTTAAGTATGGACTCACTATATAACATTGTTTGTTGAATACCAGTTTTATAAGCAAATAATTTTTGTGACAGATTCGTAATGCATTTTTCCTACACATCTAATAAAGACGAGGGGTTTTTACTTAAAATAATTTTAAATTATTTCTGTGCATTTCTAATTTTTTTCCAATCTTCTATGGAATGAAATGATACAAAAACATACAAAATGCTTAATGTTTAAGAATTTAATGTTAAAAAAGTATTCCTGAGAATCTAGCTAAAGGGACTTGTAAGTACTACAATAAATATTTGTTAAAAAATGCAGCATCACTTTTAGGAAAACAGCTGAACTAGAAATAACTAACATGGCTGAAGATAACTTATGAAGTTAAACTGAACTGGATCATCATTTATCAAAGAAAAAGTATTTGTTGCTATTTTAATAAGAATATAACACTTGTGAATATATTGGGCAGTACTATTTTAAAGATGTGACTCAGAATTCTAGTTTACTAACATCTCAATAAACATCCAGACATTATACACAAATACTACCATGTTTGAGCTTTACCACTTCATTAAGGAGTTCACATTTCCGTTTGTCTCTGATTCCGCCTATCTGTCATACAGATCCTACTAGAATTTGTGCCATATTGTTAATGATAAAATTGTAAATGTAACTGCAAATGTTTCCGAAACTCAAAGAAAAAAATCTTAAAGTGTCTAAAACTCAGACACAAAGTGTTACCTTAAGCCAGCTATAACAGTGAGTTCAAGAACTTTATCCTTTAATTCT
>WEIS01004788.1:3144-15227 GCA_013389965.1 Todus mexicanus | reverse complement strand
TATATATTGCTATTTTTATATTTTTAATTTTATTCATAGGGCAGACATTTTTATATATTTATATATTAGCTATGTATGTATTTAGGTTTATATGTCTTGAGCAGCATTACGGCATCAATCTATTCTGTGAAATATCTGCCTTCTCTGCTCGTACAGCCCAGGAGATACCTTGTCATGACCCAGATTTAATTGCTTAGGCAGAAGTTAAACAGAAGAATGATACTGCAGGTGGATGTTTGCTCTCTACTGTATGTCATCAAATGCTTGTTCAGGTTTTGCATCTTCTACATTTGTAACACAACAATGCTGTTTTGATTTTTCTCTCCCCCTCACCCCGCTTTCTGGACTCCTATTTCTAGATATTTCTCTAATGGCTTTGCCTCCGTGCCATGCCCTTTGCCAGTTCTACGTGGTAAATGGTGAATTGTCTTGCCAGCTCTATCAGCGGTCTGGAGATATGGGACTGGGAGTACCTTTCAATATTGCCAGCTATTCACTACTCACATACATGATTGCCCATGTCACGGGGCTAAAGGTAGGCTATTTGATCATTTTACTTCATCTTGTCTGAGAAGTGAGAGACTGTAAGATAAGACTCTCTTCGTGTCACATCCAAGAAAAACTGGAATGAACATACCGTTCAAAATCTTGTTGAAATACGTGTAAGAAAATGCCCTGTGAATGTCATGTCTCTGGTCTGTGAGGACAGTTAGGATTAGCAATCTTAAGAATTTTTAAATTCAGGCCAAACAGACAAAAAAAATCCTCCAGGTCTTTTTAACTGAGTGTGTCAAAACTGACCTGTTCCACTAGTCTGCTTCTTAGAAATCTGAAGTGAGTGCTTGTCCTTATGGGATAATAACAGAGAAGGAATTAAATTTCGTAGCATGTGGTTTTTTATTGGAAGACAACAGTATCTCAGCAGTTGCTGTCAAGGTTCCAGTTTGGATATTCTGCCCACCTAACTTCCATCTCTAATTCCAGCTGGGTATTTTTTCATTTCCTACTGTAGATGATTCCGTAGATGGGTAGTATTTGCTCAGAAAGCTACTGCCCTGACTCCAGAGCTGTGCTTTGTCATTTTGAAGAGTAATTTAAATACATCACGATGTTGTATGAGTCAAACCCCCTTTTCTTTAAAACATGTAAAAGATGATACTGGCAAGACTTTGGGCCTGATCCTGCTATTACTAGCAACGTGAAGGGGAACGTAAAATGGGGAAGCAGGGAAGAGCTGGACTTCACAGCAGTTGCAGACATATTTAAGAAATTAGACCAAGGGACCAGAAAAAGTTAAACTTAACATTATGTCCATGAGGCAGCTGTGGCTTCTCAGCCATTTCCTCTCGCAGCTTTGATACGTAACATATCTAAGGGCTGATCTACATTAGTCAGAGGCCAGTAAAATACCTGATAAAACTTAACTAAATTCAGCTGGATTGCTGAAGGGCTGCTAAATCACGTACTGCGCAAGCTTGCAAAACCCATCCGGGTGCTTGGTAAGTGCTTTGGGGTTTAGTCCGTGAGTGACACCTCCACTGCCACAGACTGCGTTGTTTATTAGCGCCTAAAGCAACTAGTTTGAAACCAGCTTTGGCAAGTTCTACTTACTGGAAGTGGAGTGGAAAAGCTGGATGTCACCGCCCCATCTGTTTTCATCTTGGTGAACAAGTCGGTAGCGCTTTGTTCATTTACCTAAGCTATTATCCGAGAACGATTTAAAAGATGGATTTTTCGGTAAGCAAGTGGAAATTTAATTATACTTTCAATTAATTATGCGCTGTTCTGGGAAGACAGTGTCTTGATAATCCAATTGAGTACAAAAGCTGCAGTTCCATACCAGGTACAAGATGCTAAGCCTCAACACTCTAAGCGTTGTAATGTTTTGCTTTCTTGAAGCCTGACTTTGAAAACCACCTGTGTTCTCCTTTCTCTTCAGCCTGGAGAGTTCATACACACGTTGGGAGATGCTCACATATACCTGAATCACGTAGAACCTCTGAAAGTTCAAGTAAGTACTTATTCTGTATTCGTATATCCTTGTATCTTCAGCACTATGTATCAAATACAAAATTACCTTGCTCTTAAATACCTCTTTGCGAATATTAATTTGTGTGGCTTTTCTTCTGATTTCTACCCTAATAATTGTAGTACCTTAACCTCTTGTTCAGCTTGGTTCGTGAACAAATATAATAAAACCACAACTGAAATGTACAGCGCTGCGCTATTTTAGAACCAAGTTAGAGAGATCCCGAATCTGTACTCCTCCTTTGGACTTCATCATTCCAAAACCTTAGAAAACCATTCTGCCTAATACAGATAAACACGAAATAAAACGTCTTTGTAGGATATGAGAATAAGATAACAATTCTCACAGTTAATCGGTATTAGGATTNGCCTTAATTATTCTATGAATCTATTATTCTAAAGCTATAGTTCCTTCAGGAAGTAATTTGGTGTAGTAGGAGCAAATCAGAGTTTTTGTTAATTAGGAATAGCTCAGGCTGGGTCCTCACCATTCACATGGTTCAAAACCATCCAGGGAACTACTTATTCATTTGGACCCGAATGTTCCCGTGAGAAGCTGCAGCGCATACGATGCGCATCTGAGGTCAGAATGTCCAGTTGGGTTTCCTCTGAAAGGAATCTAAGCACGGGAATTGCTCTGCAAACTGAAGGTGCTTGTGGTGCATTTAGATGATCAGGGCATCCACTCTGAAATGATGCCAGTGCTTCCTATCAAAGTACTAACATAGATTCCACCTAACTGTGTATTTATTTATTTATTTATTTATTTATTGTATAAATCTTGGGGAGGTGGGAAAATCAACATAATGTACTCTGAACTCAGATTAATGAGATCTGATTTAGAACACAAAATCTCTGCCTTCAAGTAAGATTTAGATTATGAGATAATATTGGGTAATAGGTTGGTGATAGTCTAGGTAGTAGGTTCCAGGTTGGACTTGATGATCTCTATGGTCTTTTCCAACCTTGTTAATTCTGTGATTTTGATTAGCCTTATTCAATAAGTTTGCTTTTATTTCAGCTTCAGAGGGAGCCAAGACCTTTACCCAAACTCAGAATTCTCCGAAAGATTGAAGACATCAGTGATTTTAAGGCAGAAGACTTTCAGATTGAAGATTATAATCCTCATCCACCTATTAAAATGGAGATGGCTGTTTGATGCTGTAAAGCAGCTGCTATTAATGCGGAAATGAACCTGAGCTCCTTCACTTTCCCTGCACTTGGAGGATTTTTTTATACTTCAGAATTACACACTTCATTATTGAAAAAGAAAAACAGATAGTAGTTGACCAGTGCTGTTTACAGTACTAAACTGGAGTTGTACATGACGGATGATTATTCATTTCTGCTGTACTTTCTGTTAGCAGATGTTAACCCAGTTTTAAGCTGTTAGTTTTTTACGCATTGATTCAGCTACCAGTGGCCACTTCTGTTACAATTAAGTTACTATGTGCAAGTAGCACTTGCTTACATGCTTTATTTCATACTGGAAATAAGAACTTTTACATATGATAGAGCATTCTTTCAAGGTTTTAGAAGTCTTTAAGTATGTTCTAAAGAATATATGATTAATAAAGCGCTTTTTAAAACAAAAATCTTCTGAAAGGGATGATCTGTATTTAATTTTAGTATGTTTCTTTATATTTAATTGTAAATAAGAGTTGGAAAGCCAAGGTAAATTCTGTTTTACTTTAGGGTCTTGGAGGATGAAATCCAGCAAGGAAAAACAAACTCCGCTTTGTATTGTCTAGTGGATTTTTAAAGAGTTTAGGTTAAAAAATCTGGATAATTGGGTTTAATTCCTGAAAGAATAATATCTTTGAGCACTACCCAGTCAGCAGGAAGACAAGATACCATCACAGAGCTTTCTCTGAAATGCAATCTCTGTATAATATCTCTGTATTAGCATTTTTTGGTTGTTGTTCCCCAGCCCTACGTGAATGATGAAATTGATACAGATCCAACAGAGCTGTAATGAACCAGCTCACCAGATGGTATTAGTAATAATCTGTTTGTCATCAGTTAAAATCAGATCCCACAAACATCAACTAATTTTGCAGCTTGGAGCAGTAACTCGTCCTGACTTGTTTCTACCTGTCAGCAAACTCTAGGAGACCTTTTCGACCTTTCCAAGGCTCCTTTTCAGTGGTGAGCTACTGACAAACTTGGTGACAAGTCAGTGGATGCAACGATAAGAACACGTAAGGTTCTTTTCATAACGTATGTTCTATGCTGAAATGATGTAGGATGTGCTCCTATTTTACACAGGATTGTAGACATTTTTGATATTCGGAAGTTTACTCAAAAATAGTATGAAAATGTTCTTAAAATGCTACAGCTTGAGACAATGCATGACAGAAGAGATCTGCAGGCCTAGCGTGCAGAATGGGTATCACAGGGCTCTGATGGACCGCAGAGAGAGCACAGATTACCAGATGTTACATAACTGCAGTCATTAAAAATAGTAAAACACTGCATTACAGGAAATACTAAAAATACTGTAAGCTTTGCAGTTTGTAGGCTCTGTAAGAAGAATGGGTTTAGTGCTGTACTATTTACTATTGAAAATCAAACACTACTAGCTCCTTCATCTGCAGCGGCACTGCATACATGTGCCATTACTTGTGGTTTGAGTTATATTGGTCATTGAGAAAGGTTACAGNCCAGGGGCAGAATTCCATCCCATTACATTCAATGAAATTGAGATAAAACATCAGCTATCAAAAGAACAAACGTATAAAATTCCTTAAAAAATTGCGCAGAAGACAACAGTGGCGGCTAACAACAGATAATGCAAAAGAGCGGAAATACCAGAGTCTCTGCTGGATGTGCTCTCACAAGAAGCTCGAGTCTGTCTGTTCGTCATGAGGGTTGGTTTTAGAGTCCAGACAGAATTGCTCTAGGCCATTCCTATCACGGACTTCTGAACTGCTCTAGAAAACGTCTCCCTTTTCACAGCAATAACGCACCGTGGACTCAGCATCCTGTATGACAGTACATTAAAACAGTTTACAAAGAACAAAAATACAATGAAAAAAACTCGTGAAGGTTTTATTCCCCCTCCTTTTCCCCTCAATATGAAAGGCTAGGCTGATTTTGTCCGACTCCCACCTTTCCCCTCCCCCTCAAATAAGCAGATGCAGTCAAGGAGAAATTTATTTTGAACCAATTCTGTGAAACAGTTCAAACAATGCCGTACTTTATAAAAATACTTAGTTACATAATTAAACTTATTGCTATTTATATAAAAAGTGAGAATGTGAATTTTAAACTCTGTTAGAATAAGAACCACATCAAGGTCTTCAGGTGAAACAAATAAATTTTCATAAACTCTTTTGGAGAGAAGTCTTATAATACACAACCATTTACAATGAACATATTCATTAAGTTAGTGTTTTACTCTTTTACTATACAAGTGTTATTACAATGAACTGTTCCTTTCGGTAATTAAAAATCCAAACAATGCCAGCGTAATTTGGGGCATTTTTTTTGTTAGAGCTGTATTAATACATAAACTCACATGATCGTGTTATTTAAAAATCTTTAGAAACGTGAAAATTCCGTCGTATTTGGGGGAGATTTTTTTATTATTATTTTTGCGTGGGGTGGCTTTTGTTTGTTTGTTTGATTTTTGTTTTTCTTACGTAAAGCCCTTTTAGAGTTTGACAACCACAGACGTAGAGGTGATGAGCAATGACAAAGGCAAATGAGAAACGATGGCACCGTTCTTACAAAGCTCTGTTTGGTAGTTGGATTCAATGTAGTGTAAACCCATGAAGAATGTTAACTTTAGTACCAGAACCGTATCACCAGCTTTTCTGAAACTATTCTGTTGGATAGCTTTACCATGATTATATGAATTTCAACCTGGTAGCTAAGTAAGAGTTTAGTGTTTCAAAATTAAGGTACGTAAACCTGATCAGGAAAATTCAAGAACCTCATGCAAAACGTTTAGTCAAAGACATGATGTTATTGCCTGATATGTCAGTAGCTAAAGAAAATAAACCTACACGTAGTGTCGGCTGGGCTGAATGCCAGCAAATTTCAATGTCGCTATATTCGGACAATATTAAATATATTTCATCCCTTTAAGTTTATAAACTTTCACATTTTCGTTCGTTTATTTTTAGTTAAATAATTCTATAGGAAGGGCGGAAGTGGGAAGAGCAACTGCGTGTAAATGTGTCTTAAGAGTCAAGAAAAGCAAAAAGTGCAATCAAATCCCTGAACTAGTGACAGCTAGTATCTGTGGCACCCAACCTTGTTAACCCAGGTAAGCCACATACAACAGCACCAAACCTGTCTCTGAAATCAAAGAACTAAAAAGTGGCCATTTACCAGCTTCGGTCTTGCTTTCCTGGTGAGCTTTGTTCAGGTAGTCTTCCCATACGAAAGCTCGCTGTTGGAGTTGAAAAGATTAAAGGCTTTCCCTTCCTGATTGTAGTACATAGCTTCAAGTTCAAATGTCACCCTACTTTATCAACACAATTTTGTAAAATATTACCTCATTTTCTAGTCACCTTCATTATTCTTAATCAGCTATGGAGAAAGTAAAAAAAAGAAAGAAAAATCTCTCATCCTATTTTCCAGTTATATTAATCCAAGTAGAGTGCCTTATGCTCTCCGATTTCTCTTTTGAGAAATTTTAGATCAAGTTTGCAATTCTCTGTTCCAATCTCAGTTTTAACCTGCCTACCTAATTAAGTCCACGCAAGAGGAAGCTTAAAGATCAAGACTATATCTCAAATACAGTTGGATCATCTTACTGCTTTGGGAGGGCGGGGGGCACACGTGAAATTTCGAACACAGGGAGTTTTACTGACTATGAACTGGAATAGAATTTCTTGGTCCCACAAAGTTGTTCTTCCGCTTTAAAAGTGTTTTACTCGAAGATCACTATTTCCAGATAATTCCCTCTCTAGTAGAACGATCACCAAATGTTGGGAAAAGAAAGGATTCGAAGCACTGCTTTTTCGGCTGTTGTTTGCACCAACACTCATTTTTCCTATCCTGTATTTTCAGTAAGCTTCCTTTGGATCCTGAAAATAAGTTGGGAAAGGAAAAAAAACCAAACCAACAAAACCAAAACCAACCAAATATGCCATTGGTAAATTAGATTATAACACTTCAAAAGTGGATTTGTGCAACTGTATTATGAAATTCCAGTTTGTCATTAAGAGCATGCAAAGTAGCGAAGATTCTTTCTTTGATTCCTTACGGACATCAGGAATTCTTTGCAAGTCTTACATTTGGCAGATTTGTGCATGGTATACAGACTGTTGGCTTATAAATTGTCTCCAGGCTGGTACTGTGGTTCTGTAGCAGTAAAGTAGTCCTCCAAGAAAGACTGTATATATTCAAACGTTGGTCTCTCATCAGGGTCCTTCTTCCAACACAGTTTCATTAACTCATGGAGAGACTCTGGGCAGCCTTGTGGGCAAGGCATCCTGTATCCACGTTCCACTTGTTCCAGAACTTCCCGATTCACCATCCCTAAAAGGAATCATAGAATAGAATCACAGAATTAACAAGGTTGGAAAAGACCATAGAGATCATCAAGTCCAACCTGGAACCTATTCCCTAACCTATCACCAACCTATTACCCAATATCATCTCATCATCTAAATCTTGTCCCTGAGTACATCATCCAACCTCTTCTTGAACACCTCTAATGATGGTGACTCCACCAGCTCCCTGGATAGCCTATTCCAGTGGGAAATCACTCTAAAAAAAGCATTTTAGCTCTGAATGACATTATGCAAAGAACAGTTTCCCAAAGTTTTTTCAGGTGTATCTCCAGCTACAATGCGTGTAACATCCCATGACACACCCTTTAATAAATGCACTTTACCATGAATTATTCCTTTACATTTTTGCATTAAGTAAATTTGGTGAAAATTTATTTAATTACATTGGCAATCTCTCAATATTTGGTCCTTCTTCCATTTTTATGCTCTCTCATTTGTGTACTTTACCACTGCCTTGGGCCTGTCCTTTCGAAAAGCAGATTCAAGCCCTGCCTTCTGCCTGCCTTAGGTTCCATTCAAGAACCGCTTAATTTGAAACCAGGCCAAGAAAAAGGCATTTTACACCTAACAGAACTGCCTTACAAATTCCAGTCAGAGCAAAATATAGAATGAAATGTGCTACGTATGTTTAGTTTCAAAAACTGGGCAAGTAGGTTCAAGTCTACTGATGCTCACTGTAACCTGGGAAAATATCAAAATATCAAAGAAAGTTTCAGGAACACACATAGGAAAACAGAAGGATACTTACTCAGCTGAAATGAACTACCAGTTGAATTTACAAATGCTATTATTTAAAACACTTAAAACCATATCTAATCGTCTGTAAATAAAAGAAAAGTAGTTTTTTGAACAAAGAAACCAGTGAAGAGTGACTTTTTGTCTCTGCTGGTCAACTGCGGGCTCGGAATGAAGGCAAAAAGTACTAAAGGCTACTTCAGAAGGACAGAATACAACAAAGAGAAGAAAAAAATAGAACCTCGGAAATCTTCCCCTTACCTGGATATGGCACTCTCCCCTTGGTTACCAGCTCTGTCAGCAAAATTCCAAATGACCACACATCTGACTTGATTGTAAACCGACCATACAACGCTGCCTCTGGAGCAGTCCATTTAATTGGAAATTTAGCTCCTAGAAACATTGGAAAGACAAATAGTGAACCTTCTCTTGCTTACGTTTCATTTGCTTGCACGTCAAAATATTTTAAAAAGAATATGGCACTCAAAAGATTTTCACATTTTGCTTCGTTGACAAAATAGAAGGTGGTTTCGTATTTTAATATTTCAAACTGGAAACCCGTTTCAAACTAGGGCAGCATCTACCAGCTAGAATTTTTGGAAGCAGCAGTTAAGGCGTCTGGGATTCTTAATTATGTTTCAAAAAGTGGGATGATCTCCAGAATCTGATGAGCAACCTCTGTGGAATCTGAGCTTAGCAAATTTTACCCCTCCCCAAAAGCCCTAAAAACATTTTTTGAAAACATAAGCAAACTGTCAGATAATTCTGAACATAAAAAAGTTTATTGAAATTGCACTTAGGTGAGGGGGACACCTAAACATAGCTGTGAAAGTACAGTTACATGCATAATTTCATTCACGCAGACAGAATACACAGATAAATTCCGCTAGATGTAATAGTTCTAAGTAATTTGAAGGTGACGGGTCTTATTTATTCAGTAACACCCCCCCAGTCTTACCTTGTCTTGCAGTGTACTCATTGTCCTCTATTAACCTTGCTAAACCAAAGTCTGCTATTTTACACACGAGATTGTCTCCTACAAGAATGTTAGCTGCCCGAAGATCCCTGTGGATGTAGTTCATTCTTTCAATGTAAGCCATGCCATCAGCAATCTTGAAAATAAAGTTTTATTAAAGATTATTTTTCATGACTATATACATTTTCCCCAAGTATTAAGATGTACCTCGTTATCTCACCTCCATTTTCATGATTAAAGTATAGGAAGTATAGCACAGCAAGAGCTTGGGACAGCACTTTAATTAGAGTGTGTCTGGCCATACAGTATCAGCTAATTGGGAATTAGACTGTTTCTTTTTGACAAATTACAGACCTACAACAGAAGATGTAAGACATAACAGCATAAAATAGCCAGAGCATTCAACCCCAGAATCATAGAATCACAGATTGTTAGGGATTGGAAGGGACCTTGAAAGACCATCTAGTCCAATCGCCCCGCTGGAGCAGGATCACCTAGATCAAGCTGCACAGGAACTTGTCCAGAGAAGGAGAAGGAGAACCCACAGCCCCCCCGGGCAGCCTGGGCCAGACTCTGGCACCCTCACTGCAAACAAGTTCCTCCGAATATTCAAGTGGAACCTCCTGTGTTCCAGCTCACACCCGTTACCCCTTGTCCTGTCACTGGTGCCATCGAGAAGAGCCTGGCTCCATCCTCCTGACACTCGCCCTTTCCTTATTTCTAACCATGAATGAGGTCCCCCCTCAGTCTCCTTTTCTCCAAGCTCCAGAGCCCCAGCTCCCGCAGCCTTTCCCCAGCAGGGAGATGTTCCCCTCCCTTCAGCATCTCTGGGGCTCTGCGCTGGGCTCTCTCCAGCAGTTCTGGGTCCTTCTGGAACTGAGGGGCCCAGAGCTGGACACAACCCTCCAGATGTGGCCTCAGCAGGGCGGTATTTGCATTTAGTTGATACTATTTTAAATCCCTTCTCTAAACATAAAATACAGTTTTCTTAGTTTATACAATGTACCTGAGCAGCCATGTCGACCAGCTGGGGGAGTTTTAAGTATTTCCCTTCTCCTTCTTTAAGGAAATCTAGCAAGCTGCCTGTAAAAGATAACACATTTGGGAGGGGGGAGGAAAAGGGAAACCCCCAAAACATTAATTTGACCTGAAAACATGAATTAGAGGTTTTTTTCCTAGACATTACGATTTACACATTCATCTCCCAAAATCTGTGTTTGAAAATATGTCATTCAACAGACTACTTAACTAAACGACTATGTCTATATTTGACTCTGTCCGGATACCTTCGTTAGCCTAAGTTTCAGCCAAATATTTTGAAGTCCATTTGAATCATTTAGATAGCAGAACACTAACGAAACAGACTGCTGCTTGATGACTATATGGCAACACACAGAGATTTTTCGCAATATTCCTGGTATCAATGCTGTTTCTAGTTGGAATGTTCCTTTTAAGACAAAAAGCCTTATATGTGTGCTAAAACTCTGTCTCTGCCATAGCAGCTTTCCCTACAGGTGCTACTATGCCATAAGAGTACAGGAACACGATGCCTTTCTTAAGGAACTAGGAAGACTGAGAACTGATCAGTCTCATCACAGTTAAAATTATACGGACTACATTACAGGTATGGCGATGGTGGGGGCAAAAAAAACCCCACTGAACTGTAGATCTTGCAGTGGATTCATGGCTGTAGCTATGATTTAGATACTTCTGGGGTGGCTTTAGTCACTTGGTACATTTTTTTTGTATTGAAAGTAAAAGTGTGGCAGGACAGACTCACACTGCTGCTGCTGTTTGTTGCATGTGTTTGTACAGACTTTTCCCCATTTTGGTTCAGGAACTCAAAGAACAAAAGAGAAGCAAAGATTTCACGCTGACCTCTAGTAACCTGTCCACATTGAAAAAAAACATAAAATTGAGTACTGTGCGGTTCTTACCCACCTCATTTCCTTTCAAAAAGAGAAAAAAAAAATAGAAAATGGAAAAAAAATATAAATTGTTCTACTAGCTGTCAAGTATGAACCACCATGTCTTTTGGTAAAATGTGAGAAGTTTTTCACATGAGAAGAGAGACATACGAACACATTTTGAATATATAACTTAGACAAACATACAACTACTCTTCCAGTTCTTTACATCTGCTTTTGCAAGGTAACATCCCAGTTCTGCTTTTGATCTTTACTTTTTCTTAGGCAGAACACTAGAAGTCTTTTTTTTTTTTTTTTTCCTGATTGCCTTCCCAAACCTGATTTATGAACAAAGAAAATGGATTTTGCATGGCAGCTTTAAGCTCTGGCAGAGACACTGTCCAGAGTTATTTAGGAACAACAACACCACAGAAGAAACTTTCTGTATTTTCTATTTCTTTCTACCTTTCGAACTTAAACAATGCTTAAAACTGCAATTAAACAGGGAAAAAAAAATCCCCCCATATTTTTGGCAGCGTAGTGAACACAAGCAGCCACTCTCTTGAACTTCAAATTAGTTTCTATTTCTCACCAGGACAGCAAAATTTCTCTGTGAGGTGAACAGAAGTCTGTATTTTATAAAACTGGAATAATTGCCTTGAAAATCTGCTGCTTCTTAACACTAATATGCTTATGATGTCTGTTTCCACATTCAGTCTAAATCTCTAAATCTCTTTCAGCAGCAGATGGAAACAATATACAGCAAGGGAAGAAGGCTGGAAGACTGAAAACAAGGAGATGAAGGAAGGAGTCTGGAACCACACCTCCCCACCCCCCAGCCTTTTTAAAATTTACTATTACACTTCTGGAAAAGAAAAACTAGGAAAAAAAACCTCCAACAAGCCACAA
>WEIS01004787.1:0-11171 GCA_013389965.1 Todus mexicanus | reverse complement strand
CTGACTGCATGTCTGCTCAGGCCTTTATTCAGATACACCATGTGCTGGGCTCCGAGTCTGACCAGCAGCATCGTTCCATCTTCTGCTCAAACACAGAGCCTTGCTCCTCGCTTTTTCGGTGTACCTGGTAGAGCTTTTAGTCATTTTTCAAATAGAAAAAGCTTGCAAAAGAAAGCAATGTCATTTTCTCCCTGCTGGCTTTCTGAAATCTCCTGTTGGGAAAAGCACTTACCATGTATTTCGTATGAGCAGAAAGCTTTCCATAATAACCAACATTTCTGAGTCCATTGCAGCCACCACAGCTGTTGAAAATGTCATTGTGGATGGCACAAATAGGGTAGGATTTTGAGCAAGACCATGCACCATCTGACTCTGATATTAATGGAAAAGGGAAAAAAAATAAACAATAGAATGTTTCAAGAACAAACAAGTTGTTGGGTGTAAATGCATAAAATGGAACAAAAATAGAGTAGTTTTATTATTGGTTGTTTAATTCATCAGTACAACTTGTCTATTCAGAATGCTATCTCGAAATCTCTGGATTCCATAAACTCTGTGGTAGAATTTCACATATCCAGGAGGAGAATTTTCAGCAATCGGGCCAACCTTAGCATTCCTGCATTGAGGTGTTGATATAATTCTTTGACAGCATATGTTGAGAGGTTGAAATGTCCCTCATGTTTTCCAAGTAAAATTTGTATTGTTATTACTGACTAGACTCGCCTTCTGTGTCCAAGTTTTTTATCAGTTATGATGAAAGTATGAATATTATCTTTTTCTATAATTAGATGTGACTAAAAGTATTTCTGACAATGTGTTGCCTCACAGCTCTGCATGGGCTTCCTGTCTTCTTCATCTGGGCAGAATTTGGGAGCTTTCCTCTCTTTGTTACACAGACATTAGCCTTGTTCTTCTCCTTTGTTTCTTTCATTTCTTATCTATGTTTGATTTTTATTTTTTGTGCTCTGTTTCTTTACTCCTTCTCTTACATAATCTTCTCTATTTTTTCCTTTTCGCCCACTAATTTTTCTCATCCTTCTGCTTTTCTTTATTCTTTGTTCTCTTCTGATTTGTGTCTTACATAGTGCAAGATCACTTAATGTCTCTATTTTAATGTTCACGGAATGCTCTACTCAAAGGTTGCCTTGGGAACTAAAGGAAGAGCTAATTTTAGAACCTGTGATGCTTTCTGGGGTCAATGGTCATTCGGAAATTAGTAGAAACTTCCAAAGAAAAGTGCAGGGTCTCAACTGAACAAATAGAATAGAGAGAATAAAGGCCAGAAAATGAAACATATGTGTGTATACGTGTGTGTCTGTATGTACACCGTGTATAAACGTTGAAGAGAGTGGTTATACTTTGGCCTGTCTGTGCAGCCTGCTTACATGTTATTAGTGTGTATTCACATGAGGAATTTCATCCCTTTCCAATATTTCCCGTCACTGACATTGAAGCTTGTGTGATTGCACCTCCTGGTTGCTTCTGAGTACTAACTATGAGGCTTTGTGAAAGGCTGTGATATGATTGTATCGGAGCACAGTAAACAGGTGTCTAGTAAGTCTTTAACTGAACAAAACATACTTATTTTTTCTGCAGGAAATAAATCACAAGATAGTGGGATAGCGGAGATGGAAGAGCTTCCAGTCCCACACAACATCAAAATAAGTAACATCACATGTGATTCCTTCAAGATTTCTTGGGACATGGACTCTAAATCCAAGGACCGCATTACTCATTACTTCATCGATCTCAACAAGAAAGAAAATAAGAATTCCAACAAATTTAAACACAAGGTAATTTTCATTTAAAAATCAAGGTGGAAATATTTGATTTGAAATAGATGAATCTTAGTTTTTTATTAACCTTTCCAAGCCAGGTCATGCAAAACTGGTATTGGACATCCAGCAAAGGTGAGTTTTGATTAATCTGATTGACTGGGGTTTTTTCACTTAAGACCTTCTCCTTCTCTAGCATACATGCATGGAGACACGAATACATTTGTTTCATTGAGAACGGAATGTTACCTTTTCTCTTTCATTTGAAACCAGTTTTGGAATCTGCACAATGTATTGCAAGACAGACATTTTTGTTCCAGTCTAGTTCTTAATCATTATCTAAACAATTTATGTGTTTTGTGCCCATCCTTGTTGAATGGCAGACTTGTGAGAGCAACACGTCATTTCAACAGCAGAGTCACAAATCCTAATGCACCTCTAGGAAGGCTTCCAGCAATTTTAGTTTGCAGCATTCAGCACTGTGACCTGAATATTCATCTGGCCTCTTTCCTCAAGCCACTGGTATAGGGACACACTGAATGCATTGCAGAATTTGTGCTTATCAAATCCAGCAAAATTTGTTTTGACCTCAGAATAGCTGAAATACTGAGATGTCAAGAGAAACATGGAATGAGATAGAAGATTAAACAGCACAATCATCTGCAAATTTAAAAACAATGTTGGCAATATCTCTGAAAGAAAAGGTTTGCGAAGGCACAAATAATCATCCAGACAAGTACAAGAGCTCTAATTCTATCAACACCTAAACTACTATTTGTTTATAAGCCAGTGGAATAATAAGGAAATATTTCCACCAATTTCTCTGAGTCTTTTTATTGTAAAAATAAAAAAAAAATCTGTTAATGGCAGATGTATTATTTTCATGTTTCCTTATTTTGACTTTTTTTTTTTTTTTAGTGTGGTTTGAATTAATATATACATTAAATATAATGAAAAAATCACTACTGCTTGAAATCAAGAATTTTACATGTTTGGCCAAGATGTTGCAGTTGCTAGGAACCAGAGGGCAAAGCACTGCTGGATGTAATGTCCTAATAGGCATTTATTATGACCCATTTTTAATTGTAAGAGCAAATAGAACCTGGTATGTTTGGGTTTTTTCTTACCATTATTACTTTTGCACTGACAGCCTTTGAATTTGAGTTCTCATTTTATACTGCTGGAATAAATATCCCTTCTAATAGAAATGCTTACTGGGTTGGTTTGCTTTTAATTTCTTTCATTTTATTAATCTACATGTGTCCTGGTTTCAGCTGGGATAGAGTTGCTTTTCTTCCTAGTAGCTGGTACGGGGCTGTGTTTTGGATTCAGTGTGAGAGCAACGGTGAGAACACACTGATGTTTTACTTGTTGCTACGTAGTGCTTCTCCTAAATGAAGGAGTGAAGGATTTTTCAGGTTCCCATGTTTGGCCAGTGCGCAGCTGCACAAAGAGCTGGGAGGGAGCATGGCCAGGACAGCTGACCTGAACTGGGCAAAGGGATATTCTATACCATAGGACATCATGCTCAGCATGTAGGCTGGGAAGGGCTGCCCAAGGGGTTGGATCACCGCTCGGGCATTGTTCAGCGGGTAGTGAGCAGCACTCCCCAACCCGCAGGGAAAGAGTGGGGAGGAGTTGCTGGCTGGGGTTAAACCACAACAGCATGTTTTTCATTCATGGGCAAGCTGGTGTCAAGTTGTAAAATTTGATTTTGTAAAAGGTAGAGCCACCCTAGCAGATCAAACACTATATACAATTCAAAATCTATATCACAGTGGTGAGACTAGTGTTAAATTGGAGAGGAAAAAGGATAGTGTTAGTGTTATAAAGATAAGCCATTAGATTTATTTTGGTTTTCTCAGCAATTCCCTAGCTCTTAACTGTGATGAAGTGTCAAAGGAGAGAGGTAATTGGTTTTGTAACAACAGGAGACTGAAGTCTATTAATTAAAATTATGAATAAGTTGGATCTCTTGTCAGAATTAACTTACATTTTCTTGTTGCTAATTGAGTTAGTGACTTGGTAAAGGCTTGGGAGTGGTTTTTTCATGGGTTTTTTCTTTTTTCCTCTGGCCAGAATGATGGAGATCCAGACACCAGACAGCACGGGCAAGAGAACTGCACAGAGTGAATACTCTGATAATTGTCTGTGCAAAAGCACATACTTGTTTGCTTTCATGCATCTTTAGCACAAAGTGATATTTAACTATTTTGACTTTTTTTTTTTTTTTTTTTTTGCTGAGCTTTTGTTGAGAAATTAAAAATAGCTGGGATTCAAAATTTGCCCTACCCCTGCATGGTTGGAGACGAGCATCCTTCCTCCCTGTAACGTTGTTATACAGGTCTCACAGCTGAGGCTCAGCGACAGCCGTGCTGAGTGGGGGGCTGATAACCTGGCAGCTGGGACTGAATCTTCCCAGAATCCAGAGGGAACTGAATCAGCCCCCACCCATCCACTGCCTTCATAACAAAGCTGTTGTATTAAGGCGAAGGATATAGCTGCTCCTTCTCCTGGCAGAGCTTTTTAGCAAGAGAAGAGTGACCCCTGCCACTTAGTTCTGAGAGAGAGCATTGGCACATACAGTCAGTCTGTGGAAGGAGGTGGGCATCTTCAGAGGAAAAAAAATCACCCTTACTTACCTTACAGGTAGAGTAAATCACTGTCTGCAAGTGCCTGTCTCTCGCAGGTGATAAACCCAGATAGACGACCAGCTTAAACTGTTAGTTCTAACTTGTAGAGAGTCAGCGTTAAGTCTCAGTTTGCTCACGTGAGTGTGAGCAAATGACTTAGCATATAGACATACCTGGCAGATGCTGTACCTCAGGAAATGGGGCTGTTTGTTACCTTGTGTAGGATGATTCATCCTTTCAGTACTCCTGCTGCGAATACATAAAGCATGTTCAGCATATTTAAGGTGTATATAGTCTTATTATTTGACTATTGTCATCATATATGTGAAGGAGGAGATTTGTATTGGATATAAAGAATAGAATTCTAGTACGACTTTGTCTTTTTCTTAATGCTATTTGCATACCTTCTGTCTTTTTTAAGACATTGAAGTGTGATAATTCCAATGTAATAGGAAATGGGGCTTAGATATTTAGCAAAACTAGGACTACAATCTAGGTATGCTGGGTTCCCACAATGTGTCCTATGAGCAGACCTGGCAAAGGGAAGGATAAGGTGAAGTGGAAGAAAGCTGAAAACCGAAAGCTGCTTCTTTGGCAACAAAAAGGGACTGCAAAGCAGGATTCTCTCTCAAAAAGGAGAGAGATAATTGCTTAGTTATTCCGTGCTTCCAGGTTGTTCTCGGAAATCGTTGCTGTCTGGCTACCTTTCAAGTTGTCTGGTGGGTGCTGATGGTAGAGCAGCCATCTGCCACTCCAGAATCCCAGCTGTACTTGAGCTGGAATATAACCTCCTTTGCACTTCTTTGGGGGTTCAGCTGGAAATGGGAGCTGAGCAGAGAAGGGATGAAAGGAAGAATTTCAACATGCCCATTTGTATGTTTTTTCCTGAGGTCAGTATAGCGACCTTAAAAAAAATTAAAAATTAAGAAGGGGGTTGCTTAGAAGAAGAAGAAGGGATTAGAGTTAAGAAAAGCATCCTGTCTGCCCCTCCTCCCCAGCTGTGCAAGAGATAAAACCCTCTGTTTAATGTGGGTTTAGGTAGTCTGCCCCCTTTTTGGTACAGACAGAAGAGTTTCCTGATACACAGCTGGAAGGCAGGGCTTTGATACATGGGGGCAATGAGGCTTTAATGTTACATGAAAACTGACAAAATTAATGGGGGCACAAACCGGCACCAGGTTGTGGACACAGAGACCCCGGGTGGAGGCAGTTTTGACTGTAGCTGAAGAAAAGATGACAGGAAGACTAATGATGGTGGCTGTAGCAGCTGCTGACTGCATTAGCAGTAGCAAATTCAGTCCCGTGGGATGCCTTTGCAATGTAGTGCCGGGGTGGTAGCTTTAAATGTCAGCTGGGGTTTGTTTTATTTTTCCTCATAATTTTTTTCTGTCTTGTATTTATTATTTATTTCAGCGCACTCAACTGAATCTATTAATAGCGAAAGTTTTCTCCTAATTATTACTTCATTTAAATGAGATTTAGCAAAAAAAGAAATCATGACAACAAAATCTAACCCTTCATTACCAGTCAATCACATTTCAGTTCTTGTAATATCACAAGTGGATAATTTCAGTTTCTTAGGAAACTGAAGAATATTTTTTGCTGACAGAAAAACAATAAAAGGAAGGTATTTTTCCATAATAGAAAACAATCCAAGATACATCTTTCAGGCCATGTTTACAGATCATGATCTTTTCTGTTTCTTTTTCCTTAAGGGACTGCTATGCTAATATTTCTAGATGAGTGACTATGGACTAGTGTTTATAGGGGGACAGCTATGGATGTTATCTAAAATGCCCAGTTCTCCCATGGCAGCCATCTTACTGTTCTGTGATTACTGGTAAATTTTCAAGAGTAAATGTGTCTCTCCACTTTATCACAGCTCCTTGGGTACACTGCAGAGAATCATTCAACTCCACCGTGATCCTTTCACCCACAGTTCTGGCACAAACTGCCCAGTTCCTCCATTATTTTTCTTGCCCTTGGTGGTCTGTGCCGCAGTCTTTGGTTCTGTAGAAACCGGGTTGTTTCAGTAACAGCAAGCAGCTGTTCTTCTTTGTTGCATTGTGGTGCGATATACTGGAAGAGCGAAACAGAGTATCTGAAATGAGATGTGACGACAGGCACTAACTGTCTCACTGTGTGTTTGGCTTGTTCTGGCCTTTCCTGTATGTAAGAATATTTTGTTACATGTAAAACGCACAAAGTTACTCTGCAACACCTTTACTTTTCTTTATTGAAGTTTGGTTTGGAAAATATCAACAACAATATAGGTGGACTGATTGATGTCAGGAGGATTTTTGTTTGGTTACATTGACTGAAAAAAGACAATGGCAATGAGAGTACAAGTAACTCTCAAGTGAAAATCTCCTTGTGTGCAGTACTGTGTCTTTCTCTGCTTGCATACTTAAGCAGAAATGGCCCTAGTCTGAATTATATAGTTGGACTATATATAATAGTATCAGTTGCTAGTCACTTGGAACTAATAACTCATACACGCAAGTTAGCACTGTGGCTTGGAGCAGACCTTAGACTATTGTCCTCGGCCACTCTGTAATTGTTGCTGCACTGATGGACTGAGAGAAGTAACTAAGGTTTGCACAGAAGAGCCAGGGATTGGGGATTGCATTGCAAAAAACAATGAAGGAAGGGATGGTGAATTGGTTTGGTTGCACTGCTGACTTGTGTGTTGTTTTGTCTTTTTGTTCCCGTCAGGATGTACCTACTAAACTGGTGGCCAAAGCGGTTCCTTTGCCCATGACAGTCCGCGGACACTGGTTCCTGAGCCCAAGAACAGAATACACGGTAGCAGTGCAGACAGCATCAAAGCAAGTTGATGGCGATTATGTTGTTTCTGAGTGGAGTGAAATCATCGAATTTTGCACAGCAGGTAGTATTGCTGAGAAAACTTGCACCACAGAACGTATGCAAGTAACTCTGGCTTGGCTGCCTCACTGAGTTAGCTATCTACCAGTACCAACTCGGCTGGCATGGTATAATAGACATACTGAGAAACCCCAATTCTAACACACTGCTATCTGCTCAGGTTTGGTGTGTTAATGAGAGATGGATGGATTGCCCCTTTGCTCTGCCATAGCTTAGCTACCCCAAAGTGCCGTGCCTGGCACCACTGTCTGTCCCAGGCTAGGAGAGGAGCCCAGGGAACCGACGTGGAGCAGGGCCGCTTGTCTGCCTGCTGCTGGCTGTCAAGACCTGTGGAGAAAAGACAGTGGCAGCTCTGTAGCAGAGACCTTGCTGAAGGCATTCTGCTGCTCTCCCTTCTCTGCGTGCTGCACAGCCTGAGCACCACCAACACCCTGTCTCGAGGATCAGTTTAGCTTGTCTTTGATTTGTAAGTCTCTTCATTTGGATGTTCATCACCTAGTGCCAATGTGCTTGCCTGTGTGAAAGCTCAGTGCTGAAGCCAGCTCTCTATGAATCCTGTGTTGCTTGAGAAGCCATTTAGGCTGGGTGCTAAGCAAGCTTTTTTCAGTTAAGTGGTTGACTCGCAACCCCTTGGTTGTAGCAAATAGTCTATCAAATGTCATAAGCTAGAGAGGGCAGTTCGCAGCTCCTCTGCAGTCCCAAATGCAAGGAAAGCAGCACTAATACACGCAATCCTGAGCTGAAAGTTGCTGTAGGCTTGCAGAATATTCATGGGGAGAGGGCTAGGGAGAATCAAGCATGCATATTCCTGACACTTGTCTGTTGCCACTGTTGGAACCTGGTGCTGGGCTATAAAGTTTCTGTATAGCTGCTGAGCTATGTGAGGTATGGTACCAAGGCACTCTTCCCAATTTCAAGTCTGTGCGTCTGTGTAGCTCTTGGAGGGTATTGTGGGTTTTTCCTGCTCCCTTACTAGCAGATTGTCTTTTCTTTCCAGATTATTCAAAAGTTCACCTAACACAGCTATTGGAAAAAGCTGAAGTGATAGCAGGCCGTATGCTTAAACTCTCTGTTTTTTATCGGAATCAGCACAAAGAATACTTCGATTATATCAGGTAAGGAAGTAAACATATGCAACATTGTTTAGCACATTAAGGGAACCATGAAACTAAGTAAATGGAGGCAGCTGTGCTAAAGCCAGAGCAGAATGTCTGTATGTTTTATTGCCAGTTCAGAAGAAAGGAAAAAATGTAATTAATTTCTTCCACCTTGCTTAACTCAGCACTTCCATTAGGCAATAAGAGTTTGTGTTTTGAAGAAGAAACTGAAGTATTCACAGGGTCTCCATCCTGATTTAAGTGTCTGTTATCGTAACAGAGTGTTTAGTACCCACGTATTTCTATTGTACTCGAATTCAGAGTGAGGTTTCTCATAGTAGGAGTGTACAACTGTGTGCGTAAGCGTTTTCCTGCATATGAATTCCATCTCAAATATTTGCTCTTCACATACAACCACCTCATTTCTGTGCCTAGATGTAGTAATTTAGGCTCTGCAATCCTCATACAAACTTACATATCATGTAGGGAGGGAATTTTACAACACTGTGCTTCAGCTGGAATGAGTAAATGGGATAGCTGGAGGTAGGTTCTGAAATCCCGTTGGAGACCCAGTGTGCCTTCACACACACAACTGGAAGTGTCATTACAATAGAAAATAAGACTTTTCAATAGAACGAGTCAAAGCTTATGTACTGACTGAGCAGGAGCAGCCACCATGCAGAGGTAACCTTCCAGCATTAGGAGAGCATGGATGAGAGGTAAGCAGTGTGTCGACACCTGTTGCAGCACTGTGTCAGAAGGGTGGCAGCCCTGACTCTGCTGCTGTAGTATGCACTGAGAGATGGGGCTGCTGCTGTGCCATATAATTCCAGTTTAATGTGGCTGTCACACTCGTACCCGTCTAGAATGGAAGATTTTAAAACTGGTGAAGAAAAAAAATACTTGAGGGAATCCAACTCCAAGGAGCAGACTCCACCACCCTTGGAAATGTTCCCACTTTCTAGTCAGGAGGATCTGCCCAATTCCAGGAGTGTCTTGTATATTCCAGAGCGTGAGGTTTGCTCCTTCTCTTCTGAAATTTGGAAGAATTTACTGCACATAGTGACAAAGCTGCAAAACTCCATGGAGGTAGAGAATGAATTGCAGGTTTTGAGGCTTTTTGAGGACCTTGGACCTCTGCTGCCATCTTGGACTAGATACCACAGAAGCGAAATGCCTGTGGTGGTTCTGTTTCTCACACAGCTTTGTTTTCAGCTATGTAATCAATGTGACTCTAACTGATCACGCTGTACCTTTTTGCTCCCTCCTGTTCTGTTCTTCCTCGGTTTGATACAAATAAAGGCTAGTTTGTTTTCCCTTCTGTTAGTGAGCTAAAGATACAGAGAGGTGTTTTATCAGGTCACTGTGGAGCTAGAATACCTGTAACTGATGGTCACCTTTTCCATCAGAAAGGTACTGATACGGTCACAGGGGCTAGTCCTTCCACATGCGCCCTTCTGTATGTGATGTAAAAACCCTAATCACACACTTCCTTTTAGGAAGAATTCCGCATCACACCATGCCTGCCAATGGGCTCTGTGGTGTCATCACGAGTAAACGAGCTTGGAAAAGCTTACAGAGTAGTTGTAGTAGCATTGGCAAACGCGATTATCACGATGCTAAAGCAGCAACCTCTCAATGTAGGGTTTGAAGTGTGAGCTTGTGAGTGGTGTTCATGTCGCTGTGCTGCTTACCTCGACTGGGAGCACCATAAAGCAGCTCACATCCCCAGGAAGAGTGACCTATAATTAGCCTAATTGGCCGCTGGATGTCAGTGTCTTGCCACAGAAACGGAACTGCAAGAAGCCTGGCTTTTCAGGTTGCAGAGACCATGGTTATTCAAGCTGGGTTTTTTTCTTCCGATTACTTGCTTCGGTCACAAAGTACCAGTTGTACCGCTCCCCACGCCCCATCCATGTCTTGTGAAATAGGGCTTGAGACAATAACTTCGTAGTATTTGAATGGCTCAGAAAACTTTTGCAATTTATCTTAGAGTCAGATTAAGATATGTTGCTGAGGAGATTCGAAATATTTTTTAAAATCACAGTTGGAGACATTCCCGAGTTGATTTAGAGCTGTTTTTTATGTATACACTGGATTTGTGTGCTTTAACTGCCACCTCCCAGTTTAAACAAGCAAAACTTCCCTCACAGCACCATTTTACCTGGAGCTGTTGCCAGTTAAAAGCAGAGATAGAACACTCCTTCTTGGCTAGTTTCCCCTATCCTCAAAAAAATAAATATATGGATGAATAAAGGAATATGAAGCAAGGGGCGGATGTAAGAGTCTTTAGCTACACAACTTCATTCGCTTTTAATCTGCCAGTATTATATATGTTATCTACCTGTGTATAAATGTGTTTTCTAAGGGTGCAGAGAGAGCCAAAGCTGTCACTATGGCACTTCCAGAGGGCTGTGGGGCACAAGTTCTGGGGAACATCCTACTATACATAAAATCTCAGGTGGTAAGGAGGATTAGATGGGGTGTTTTGGACTGTTCTCCTAAATTTAGCAGCCTAATGCTGCCAAGTGCAATTTGGGATTTAGGGTTTTAAAAATGCACTGTTAAATCGAATGTTTCTTTTCACTGGAACCAAACTGAGCACAGCTTGCAAAAAACCCCCAGTGAGTCTTATACATTTTTTCCCCCTTAGGACTAGTGTCTGCAGAAGCTGGATACCAACCAAAGTGGAAAGTAACCAAATTGCCTAGTGCTCTGGGCTCAGCTCTTCTCTGACTAGAGTCAGCAGTAGACAAATTAGACCTGAAATTATCATTTGA
>WEIS01004786.1:0-27536 GCA_013389965.1 Todus mexicanus | reverse complement strand
AAGGAGCTTAAATTTTTACAGGAATTGTCTCTGTGATAGTTCAAGTGCTGATATCAATACCAGGGCAGATAGGAGAAATGTTTTCGTGTATACAGTGATGGTGCTCTATAACTTGTTGACTTTCTTAAATCCTTAAAATGAACACGTCTTTTGTTTAAACGAAAAAGTAATTAAAAGAATTCGGTGCTTGAGTCCATTCCTTTCCTCATTTCTACAGCGTGAGACAGGCCATGGGCAAGCGGTCGCTGCACATTATAATGAACTTCAAGAAGTTGGACTGGAAAAACGTAGCCAGTCTCGCATATTCTACCTCCGAAACTTTAATAATTGGACCAAGAGCGTCCTCATTGGTAAGCTTCCTTAATCGATTGCTTAGACTTTAATTAAACGTAGCTAATTTTTGTACCAAAATGTAACTTTTTTTCTTCTCCTTTCTGGTATCGATTATAGCAGTCTCTTACTGACTCGAAAATCTTACTGTGTATTAAAATACCTATGTTTATTTTTATTTGGAGTCTCTGTGATAATATTTTGTATTGTTGGAGTGCCAAATGTATGCTAAAGTTTTGAAGGCAACTGACCTGAAAACTAGAAAAAGTTTATGCTGGCAATTGTTCTTCTTCATGACATGTTTAAAGAGAAAGGCACAGCTTTAAATGGTAAAAAAATCTCTATGTTCTTGTTAGAATGAGGTTTTTCTTGTTATTTAAATCTGTTTCAAAGAATTTCTTAGTCCTTTTCCCAAAATGGTCTGTCCTCAGGTCTCGGTTAAACAATTCTGCGGGAAACCTGAACACATAAATATTTTCGATATAGCCAATGGTTTAAAAGATGAAAAGCTACAGGATGCAGTTCTTTAAGAATCAGCAGCTTTTTTTAAAAGGCAAAGTCACCTGTCCCACAAATTCATTCCGAAGTGAGGAAACAAACCCTCCAGCTATCTGCAAACAAAGAAAAGAATTATTGGCACAGCATCTCAGATTCCTGAAGAGGGATCTATGGCAGGAGATGCTGGCACCGTTTGTCTTCACGTGCTGCTTTTCGTTGTGCTGTATCGGAGCAATATTTTGGTTTCTCTAAAGCCGTTCCTGAAGCCTATGTTGAAGCCTTTCCATCACGATGAGTTTCAGCAGTGTGGCGTTAAAGCGGTTGTATCAAAACACGTTTTGTGTCTCTTACTGTGAAGAAAACTTGCTGGCATGCTGGTGGGTTTTGCATAACATGCCAGCACCGGTCAGAGCAGAGATAATCTGGACAGAGAGGAGACAGAAGAGAAGGTGAAACTGGTAAACGTCGGGTACGAGGACAGCAAACAAGCAGCTAATATTATCGTGAGGTTTAGGAGAGTGGGAAACTTGATGCATGTTGGTAATATGACCGCAAGGAAATCTTGTGGCTGATGCATTTAACTGGCTTTTACCCTGCTGCAGAAAGCTTTCCTGTACTGCCAAATAACATCTGCCTTCGTTAGATTGGTAATGAAAGGGAACTCTGTTTCCCTACGCACACACAGGGTGGTTGTTTAGTGATGTGTGGTCCTTCCTGTGACTGCCAGAGCTCCAGTCACCTTACACCCAAAATCATTAAGCACCGAAAATATCAATTATCTTCTCCATGGTTTTAAAAGTTTGTGGTTCCTTTCATCCCTAGTTTCTTCTAGAAACAGAGATTTAAGTCTAGAATATTAAGAAGACTTACAGGTAAAGCAAGTTCTGAGGTGTTTTAAAATTCTCAAACCCTTTAGGTCCTTTAGTGTCCTCTGTACAATAAAATGAATTCCAGAGACTTACGTATGCATTCTCTCTTTTTGTTTTTCTAGGTGAATTTATAGACCGGGTACGACGGAAAAAGAACAATATAACTGTTCTGGATCTAGGATGTGGCAAAGGTGGAGACTTACTGAAGTGGAAAAAAGGCAGAATTCAAAAACTTGTCTGTACTGGTAAGAAGACACAATAACTCTGGGGAAAGCACATCAGTGTTTCATAGGAAAACCAAGCACGTTTCCAGCCTTTTATTATTCCTTTTTTTTTAGTAAGCCCTAGAATGCGACGCTACACCTTCTGTCAAAGTGTCTTCTTTTATCTTTTAACCTGAAGACATCGACTTGATTGGCAGCATAAATAGAAGAACCGCTGATGTTCTGCGTAATGAACTTTCAGTTCAACTCATAAATAACCCCAAATATCACTAACGAAACGCACAATTGCCAGAGATTGTCTTAGGCAAAACGTAGCACCGGGAAAAACTATCCCACGTTTTGTATTTTACGTCTTTTTTTTCCCCCCATCTAATCTCTTGCAGTATTTTTAACTGTTCTGAAAATATATAAAGAGTTGCATTTAAAAAGCAGCAAAAGTGACAAGCAGTGTCACTTGGGTGTTACAATAAACTGAAGTTTTTCAGACTTAGAAAGGGGAAGAGTTGAAAGCTGATGAAAAACATACGTCGTATAAATAGTTTGTTTAGATGTTGAGAGGGAGGTGCCGTATTCCCTTTTCCCCAGAAAGCATCCCAAGGATAGTCAGAGGAAGTATTATTTAACTTCAAATTTGGATTGGATGCTAAAATTTCATTCAATTCCTTTAGTGGGAATTATTCTGGGTCTTCTACATTTTGCTGTTCTTTCTCGCCTTTTTCAGTTCGCAATCTTCAGACACACTTGATTAAGTTACTTACGAAGTTTATTGTATATCATTAGTTTTAAAATGTGCCCAAACTTGTTATTCAGCGAAACTTGATGCTGGCTTTGCATTTTTGAGGATGAGAGCTTTCTAACGTCTTCAGATTCCAGCTTTTGCCTTGAAGTAAAGGCTGAAAATCACAGAGTTATAATCCCGAACACTTCCTGCAAATTAAATTCCTTTTCTACAAGTTGGAAATGAAAGTGTTCGTTCCTCTGGCGGTGTAATTGAAGGTCAACTTTTATCCCTGCCATAAAAAGTCTGCTGTGCTCCAGTAATCAGTCCAATTTGCTGGTCTGGGGACCAATTTACACGCTTTTTGTGGGGATTTGTTTTGTTTGTTTTTTAAATTTCTCTCTCCATCTACAGATATTGCTGACATTTCCGTGCAGCAGTGCAAGCAGCGGTATGAAGACATGAGAGCCCGATGTCATTACAACGAATATATTTTTGATGCAGAATTTATACAAGCGGATAGTACCAAGGTATAATTCTACCCTTTGTAATATTTTGGAGGTTTGGTGTTCTTTTGTTAAGCGAGTATCGGAAGTGATGGTAGTGCTGAAATATTTTGTGTGTCTGTATTTTTTTTAAGATCAGATTGTTGTACTGTCAGGAGAATCGGCCGTACGGGTTGTTGAAAAATTGCACAAGATGTAGATAAATGTGTTACTGGTTTACAGTGTAACATTCAGAAGCTTGAATGTCTATTTTAGATAATAAATCCGGTGCTTTCAGTTTTATAGAGTAGAATCATAGAATAATTAAGGCTGGAAAAGACCTCTTAGATCATGGAGTCCAATCTATGACCTACCACCACCACTCAGCTAAACCCTGCCACTAAGTGTGGCATCCAGTCTGGCCTTAAACGCCTCCAGGGACGGCGACTCCGCCACCTCCCTGGGCAGCCCATTCCAGTGTTTTATCCTCCTTTCTGTGAGGCAGTGCCTCCGAATATCCAACCTAAACCTCCCCTGGTGCAGCTTCAGGCTGTGCCCTCTCGTCCTGTCACAAATTGCTGAGAGAAGAGCCCATCCCCCTCCTGCCTACACCTTCCCTTCAGGGAGTTGTAGAGAGTGATAAGGTATAAGGTCCCCCCTGAGCCTCCTCTTCTCCAGGCTGAACAGCCCCAGCTCCCTCAGCTTCTCCTCATAAGATTTTCCCTCCAGTCCCTTCCCCAGTCTGGTCTCTCTCCTNGAGCTTAAAGGTCTCTTCCAACCAAAAGGATTCAAAGATTCCATGAAACTATTTTGGTGACTGTGTTTTTACGCTGGAATGAGTACGGGACATTTTCTGATTTGACTTGTACGTTTTGCTTATCCTCCTTTTTTTAACACGTCATTTACACATCATTTTTTTACACGTTTTACACATATTTTACACATAATACACATCCTCAAAGCTTGTGTGGTAGAGCAGATTTCTTAGACTGTCTGGAGGCGATAGTGAATGCACTGCTGAGGCTTAGGAGCCAGTCTCATAACCGGCACTGCTTTTGCTTCCTGGGAATGCAGGCAGGCTGAGAGAGTCCTGCTGATGCAGCCTGAGGGACAGAACCTGCCTGGTTCCAGTAGTTCCTGGCTGAACCTGTTCTTCCCAGCCTTGCAGGAAGGGTTGTTCACTTGAATTCTTGGTTGCCTCTCCTTCTAAGGAATACAGTCCGTTGCAGATTCCATGTGATCTCTCTTGGCTCAAAACTACAGTCAGAGAGAGAGAGCCTTAGCCAGGAAAGAAAGAGATGTTTTCATGTTCCTGTTATATCTCAGTCACGTATTTTCTGTTGCATGCTCTGTTCTGGCTGTCCATGCACAAAGTTCATCTCCCCACCTTTGTCCCTTTATCATCTATGTTATAGATCGTTCAAAATCTCACAGCTTGTCCAATTACACCCACCTCTGTTTCTCAGTTGCCTGCATCTCTCTCTTCCTCAAAATGTGGAAGGGGAGTAAACGAACAGATAAAATTGCTGTGGGTATGTGAAGCGTCCATTTTTGTCTTGCCACATGGACTGGTAGAATCTGGGAGTGAGTGGGTGGATGGGAAGTCTGGGAGAGAAGAGAAGCTCGGGCAGAATTGTTAAGTATAAAATATTTCAGGTACCGAATGCATATCATTGGCCTTGGGGAGAGCTCGTGTGCCCCAGTGTTGTTTATGGTGACTACTGGTATTGTATAAAAGAAGCCTGATCAAGGAGAGTTAGAGAACTACTGAGTACAGGGTCAAACTGTGCCAAGCTTTAACCTGACACATTTCCAGGGCTCCAAGTTCTTCAGAGTTCCTGGGTTAGGGAGGAATATATTGATCCACAACGTATGTGAGAATAGACAGGTACAACCCCTCCTCCTCTCAGTTACGTGTTTAATAGGTCTGTTGTCATTGCAGAGACGTAGTAACCCAGAAATTTAATTTTATTATAATAATTCCTTTCAGCTAAATGATGGCCAGTTGTAAACTCTCAGCAGTAAAATGTCTCTGGAAACTATTAGGTAACCAACCGTGAGGTTTGGCCTTCCAAGGGTAGTCGTGTTACTTGGCGACGTGAAAAGAATTTGAGGACGTGATAACTTTGAGATGTGTGTGTGGGTATTCTTGTCGTTCACAAATGTTGTGTATGGTTTTCTGTGTAGCAGAGGACTTCTTACTCGTGCCTCTTTCACCTTGTTCGTCTTGAACTTGTGAAGGAACGAGGCCTGACAAGAAAAACTTCAAAGAAGTGTAGGAGTAGCACGTTAGTTGGAAGATCGAAGTGAAGCACGCTTGTTTCTGCAGCTTTTGTTACGATTGTTTTTTCTCTTCTTAATCTCTTTCAGGAACTCTTGTCTTCCAAATACAGCGATCCAGATATGCTCTTTGACATTTGCAGCTGTCAGTTTGTTTACCATTACTCATTTGAGACATACGAGCAGGCTGACCTGATGCTTAAAAACGCTTGTGGGAACCTCGCTCCTGGAGGGTATTTCATTGGCACCACTCCAAATAGCTATGAACTTGTGTAAGTCCTTTTATATTGCACGAGCCTTTTGAAAGCCCGTGAAGCGTTGTTCAGCGGTAGTCGTTCTTACGGCGCTCTGCTTTTGTTTGTGCAAACACAAGCAAGGTTTTTGTAACAACTTTGGATTCTAGGCAGGAAAATCTGACTCGTGAACTTGACTCACGCAGGTAAATCTGCGCTAACCCTTGTCTTCCACCCGTGGCTCCTCTGGTGTAGCGTATAAATCTCATTAGAATCATAGAATCATAGAATATTTAAGGCTGGAAAAGACCTCTTAGATCATCGAGTCCAGCCATTGCGGTGCCTTATCAGATAAGGGAGGTGAGAAACTGCAGAGATCGCTGAACGCTGTAGTACTGGGAGAAACACTTCCAGATCTCTTAACCCATAGTTGTTTTCTCTGCCTGTTGAATTAAAACCCGGTCGATCAATGTTTGTTTATATCTCCTTTACTAGGAAGCGACTTGAAGCTTCGGAAACAAATTCATTTGGGAATGATGTGTACAGTGTAAAATTTGAGAAGAAGGGTGAATATCCCTTGTTCGGCTGCAAGTATGATTTCCACTTGGAAGAAGTGGTTGATGTCCCTGAGTTCTTGGTTTACTTTCCGTTACTGGAAGAGTAAGTTACGTTTTGAGTTCATTATACAGTGAAAGCTGGGAAACATAACGAAGCGTTTGTTTAGTTCGTGTGTCGTTGCGTAATACTTGCAGAAAATTGTATTTTGGCTTTTTAACTGTATTTTTCCGTTCTTCATTTTTCATTCTTGCTCCAAATGCAGAGATTTCTTGAATTTCCATCCAGAACTGTAATCTGTCCGTAGCGCTCAGTAGAAGGTGCTCTTGTCAGAAGCTGTGAAGACTCAGATATTCTCGTGTGAGATCTGGTTTGTCTCTTATATGTCAGATCTGCCAGCAAACCTTTAGTGCTTTCAACTTTTACTTCAGTCTTTGTGGAGGATTTCATTCTACCTTTCTTTAGTCCTTCAGCAGGCCTTCTTAAATCCCAGCATGGTGGGGCTTGGAAGGGACCTCTGGAGGTCATCTTGTCCAACCTCCCTGCACCAGCAGGGTCACCCAGAGCAGGTTGCCCAGGATCCCATCGAGGCAGATTTTGAAATTCTCCAGAGAAGGAGACTCTGGGCATCCTGGGCCAGGCTCTGCTACCCTCACAGGGAAGAATTTTTTCCTTATGTTCTTACGGAACCTCCTGGGTTCCAGTTTGTGCCCTTTGTTTTTTTTGCTGGCTATCACTGACCTTACCTTTTAGTATTTATGAGCATTGAGGCTCGACAAGGCTCTGAGCAACCTGATCTAGTTGAGAATGTCCCTGCTCCCTGCAGGGGGGTTGGACTAAATGAGCTTTAGAGGTCCCTTCCAACCCCAAACATTCTATGATTCTAGGATAAGATCCCCTCTCAGTCTTCTCCAGGCTAAACAGCCCCAGATCTTGTAACCTTTTGTCATCAGAGAGATGCTCCAGTGCCCACAGCATCTTCATATTCCTCCTCTGGACTCTCAAGTAGTTCCCTGGAGTAGTATCTTCTTCATTATAGTGGCACTATCTTGGCTTCTCCAACTATCTTGGCATGTTTGTAGGTTATTTTTCTTCCTCTAAAGCTTCCTGATATATTTTGCTGTTACCTCTCTGTGAATTCAGACTTGCCTTTCCCATCCTGTCTCCTGAGGCACAGACAAATGTTTCCATGCTGGGATTGTTCCTGCCAGTCAAGCTCATTATGATCGTTAAACGATATTAAGCTTTCCCTTCTAACCTGTGTATTTTCGAACACTTCATTCATACTTTTCTATGAAAAATAACAGCATCCGTGAGTGACGCCTGTAACTTCACTGTTGTTTGACTACAGCATCTACATATAATTGAGGTGCAGGGCACTGAATCTGGTAGGAAGAGGTTCTCTGAAGGTAGCCATAAATACCTGATTTGACACAGTGATGATCATGGAAGGAAAATAGCGTAGTTATTTGGAAGGTCGAATGGAAGTTAATTCTGCGTGTTGGGAGAAGAGCCATTTCAATTCTGAAGCATTTATAAATTGCTTGTGTGGATTTTTGTTGTCCTAAGTTTACAAAGCACAGTTTGTGGTGCTAGTGCAGGTTTTATCATCTTAAAAACCCGTGAATTCTAGGAAGAATGTAATCCTAGCGAATGCCATAAGATGTCACTGTGGCTTAAAATTGTTCCTTTGAAAACAGAGCTATGATAATGTTGTGGCTGCCCTAATGAAGCTTTATTGTTTCGACAGAATGGCGAAGAAGCATGGTATGAAACTGGTCTATAAAATGACGTTTCGGGAATTCTACGAAGAGAAAATCAAGAACCACGAGCATAAAATGCTGTTGAGGAGAATGCAGGCCTTGGAGGTAAATACGGAGTTAACCTGTTCCGTTTCAGTAGCGGTTTACATCTCGTTAGTTATTTGTGCAATGATGGAGATTCCTGGTGTGAACATTGTACAACTAGTTAAGGGCTTCTGATGAAAGAGCTAAACTCCTGTGGCTGAAAGTGCAGTTGTGGCTGGTTGACCTTGAGTGGTCGCCAGGCGCCCAGCAGCCTGTGCTCTTTCTTGTTCCTTCTTCCCAACAGCACAAGGGGAGAAAAATAAGGAAAAACCCCTTGTGAGTCAAGATAAAGACGAGGAGATTGTTTAGCAGTTACCAACGTGGGCAAAACAGAGTAAACTTGGAGAAGGTTAATTTAATGTATTACCGAAAGAAAGTAGGCTGGTGAGAACTAAAGACAAAACCACCTTCACCTCACCAGATGCTTGTTCCCAGGCTCAGCTTCACTCCTGACCTTTCTACCTGGAGGGGAGTCTCTGCTCCAGTGGCTGGAGCACCTTCTCCTTCTCTGCCCTTGGCTCCTGCAGGGTAGTTTCACATTTTCCCTCGTTCCTCTCACAGTTTTTGTGCAGTTTACACACGAATCGTGGCTGGTGTCAGATAGTGGTAACCATCATCCATTTCTTCCTCAGCAGAGGGAGACTGAAAGCTGGATCTTCGTGCAAGGAATATCAACTGAAAAGGCAGCAAGTGCTCTTTGTAGGAATAAAAGGACAGGTTGTGTTTGCAAAAGGAAATGGTACTTAACTGTAACTGACCTTGTGGTTTTGCCCAGTTTGTTTCTTCTCAAGCTCCTCTCCTGGATGACTTTAGCAGCTTCAGAGGAACTTCAGTGCCTTTTCCGAGACTTTGTTTTCACTCACACTTTCCTGTGCTTCCCTCCTCCCTCTAGCAGTAGAATTTTTCAGCGTGAAACTATCAAGTCAAGCACCTGGTGATTTATTAAACTTGGCTGTCCTTGTGGACTCTTGACAGTGACGGTGCTTTGCACCAGCTTGTGTTGCCAGTAGGGCAGTGACGCAGCCTTTGACGTATCGGCTTCGTTCTTAAGAAAAGCGTAGAGGTGTCGTAAATTAGTGGCCACTTATAACTGAGGACCGTGCTGTTGAGTACAGACCATTACGCAGTAGCTGGGATCCTTAGTAAGTGTATGTTAGTTTTGAAGAATCAGTTGTGTACCGGTGTCACGGCTTCTGAGTGTTACTGAAGCATTTCAAGCATCCAGCTGGAAATCGTAGAGTTGCTCATTTTTTAGTATGTCTTTTAAGAGCTGCTGATTTGTTCAGCTGCTGTTTTAGCAGAGGGCGTCTCTAGGTAATGCTCACAGTGAGCTGGACACTCAGGAGAGTAAGTTTTATAGTTTCCTTCCCCTGTTTTGGAGACGTAAGAATAAAAGTTAATTTATAAATCTTGGCTGTTGGATTTTCTGGAAAGTGGGGAATATCAGGCCTGGTCTTGTAAGTGCTATGAAAGACAAATCTAAATTTACAATCCTCTTAGTAATTACTGACTTATGTTGTGACAATCCCTTGACTGATGTGATTAATTCTATCTTGCCATGCAGTTAATACTTTTTTCTTATCTCTTTCTATGTCCTCCAGCCATATTCTACATACGGCAATACCAGGCTTGTTTCTGATAAACCTGAAGATTACGAGCATGCAAAGGAGTTCATCAAAGATGGCAAAGCAAAGCTACCATTGGTAAGTTCCTTCTTACTTCACTGGAGCAAGAGGTGTGTGAAATTTAGGTCCTGACCTTTCGGACACGTGGTGCCTTCTTCATTTCAACTGCAATGAAATTGGTGTGAATGTCTCTGTGCATGTGAAAAATCATAGAGAGCTGAGGAGCTCATCTACCCTAAACTCAGAGCATTCAATTCACTTACTTTGGTAGCTATTAAGAAATCTGTAACAATGCGAAAGGAGAAGGATATTTTCCCATCCTCCTTGCCAACTGTTCTAACATAACTCTTCCTAATTCGAAGAATTTTTTTGCGTCTCTGGACCTTCACACAACTGATTTAAAGATTTAGTTTTCTTCTTTTAATCCTCTGACAGGTGAGTTGAAAGCTTCCTTCATAGTCTCGTAGGTATTAGAAGTCTTAAACGCTGTTTTTCTACTGTCTTTTGGGGTAAAGAAGATCCAGCCCCCCCTTTTTTTTTAACCAGAACTCCTAGAATTATCCTAGTCCTACATGCATAAAACTAAATCCACGACTTTCCACCCTCGATTTTATTAAATATAGTATTTTGTTCACATTCTGGAATCCAAAGAAACTGTCTTTGATGATCGTAATCTTAGACCTCGTACACAACTTAGACTGTTCTCCTGTTTTGGCAGCTTGATCTATGACTCCAGAAATAGAAGAATACTGAACTGTCTTTAATGGAGGTCGTATTAGATTTTAGATCAGTGGTCCAGTTAAATACGTTTTTTCCCTGCTTTTAGTCCTATCTTCTAATGCTCACGGTACCTTTCTGAGCTTGCTGTCTTTCTCATGTTTTTATCAAGGCTTTTCTTTCTTCGGGTGTCCTGGCAGTGCATGACAATGTTGGAGTTGTCTGCAACTGGTCCCCTCCCAGCTTTTCATTCCTCTGTACTGGTCTCAGGGTTGGGTGCATGATGGAGAGGAGCCTGCACAGCTGCTTTTTCTAGGAAACCTCGCAAAGGCTTGGTTTAACTTAACTCTTCATGCTGAGTAGTGGTTCCTGATAAGCAGTGTTAGCTTTTTCAATCTGAACTTTAGGTCTTTTTTTATGTGTTGAGGCTCTTTGGTAAGAGAGAATCAAAACTGGAGACTAGTTAGGGTAAAGATTGTAGGTTTAGTTCAGTCATATGCAGTTATTGATAGATGACATCCTATTTCAATGTCATAGATACAGCATGAGGCTGGTCAGCTTGAGGTTTTTCCGCTTGGATTGTTCATTTTGTAGTCTTTGGTTTGTCCACTGTTTACATTCTGAATTCTTAAAGATGTGTTCCTTTTACTGGATATATAAACCTCCTACTTCAAGAAGGAAAAGAAACCACCTCTGTGTTTGAAATCTAAACATTTTTAAACGGAGAAAGCTTCTCTTAGGACATAAGAACGTGAGAATGGTCAAGGCAGACCAAAGATCTCATTTTTTCAAAGAAGAAATCTGCTTCAACAAGCCTTTTTCCCCTGGTGTTTTGAAAGATGAATCATGTGGTCAGGATTGATCAGAAGGTGGTGTATGGGCTAAATCATTCCCCCAGTAAGGACTCACTGGAAGCAGGTGGAGTGGACAGAGCCAAACCCCACCTTCTCCTTGTCACCTCATGCTTCTTAACTGGTAAATACCAGCACCTTTTTTCCTTGTGCACTTGCCCTGCTTTATCTGAAGGGCTGAACTGGGGAGTAGTTTTCCTTGGCTGCAAGGCAGGTTGTTTTTCACGGCGTGTGGCTGGGTTGGCAGTTAGTCTCTTGCACAGAGAGTTTCCGTGGACTGCAGGGACCTCTTCTTGACTTCTCTTCAAGAGTTGGGCATCTCAGGCTGGAGAGCAGTGGGTCACCACATGGATGTGTGGTAATGGACCCAGTGTGCTCTGCACTGCAGAGGTGTCCAGCCCAGCAGACTGGTGGCCCATTGCGTACCTGTGTGATTTAGGTGCATCCCTATTCTCCTAGTTCTTGGAGTAGTAAGTATCTGTGGTCTACACTGATGCTCTTCTCTTCCCCAAATAGCCAGCCAGTGTGGGCGGTCAGAAGCTGGCCCATGAAAGTTTGATTATCCTGAGTTAAATCCAAGATTCACTGTTTCCTCATTTTTTATTGAAACTGGGGTTTTTTGTCTTTTTTTTGTCCCCTTCTAGGGAACGTTGAGTAAATCGGAATGGGAAGCAACAAGTGAGTATTGTCTTGAAAACCCGTTGTTTATTTCCCACAATTATTTCCAATTTTTGTATTGTTTTGAACTTATTTAATCATTATCCTTAGTGCATCTTTTCAATACTTGAAGGGCACCTGTAAGACAGATGGGGACAATCTTTTTTGGCAGGACCTGTTGGGACAGGACAAGGGGTGATGGTTTTAAACTAAAAGAGGGAGATTTAGACTAGAGAGAACAAATCGTTTCACCATGAGGGTGGGGAGAGCCTGGCCCAGGTTGCCCCGAGAGGTGGTGGCTGCCCCATCCCTGTCCCCATTGCAGGGGAGGTTGTTGGGGGCTCTGAGCAACCTGCTCTAGTTGCAGATGGCCCTGCTCCCTGCAGGGACAGGGTTGGACTGGATGACTTTTAAAACAAGTCCCTTTCAACCCAAACCAGTCTGATTATATGAAATATAACAAGATTTTACTACTTGTGTTATTCAGCTGCCTATGTATAGATCATGTAATGCACGCAGCTCAAGAATTTGGGAGGGAAATCAATAAAATAGGTTGAGGTGTTGCTTCTGGCACTCAACCTTTTTGGGCTAAAATAGTTTGGGGAAGCCTTATTTAGAATATATGAAGAGCAGATGCCGATGTTAAAGGATTATTATGCTAGTGTTAGAGGATTAAATACTATACTTCTGTTGGATATTACACTTTTATCAGTCAACTAGAAAACAGACTCCAGCTGGAACATAGATCCATCAAAAATAATACAAATCTGTTTGGGAAAGGCAAGGACCGAATCTTTACTCTTTGCTTTTAGTGATAGATATTTCAGGAGGAAGCAATTAAAGCACGGGTGGTGAAGAGATACTTGAATGTTTTATAAAGAGAGGAGGAAAAAAGTCCGTGCCTCAGACTCAGCAGTTTATGAATTCCATTCACCTTTCAGTAATATCTTTAACCAAAGTTAGTGTTGCATTGAGCATATCAGCACTATGTCAAAATATTGTGCATTTTCTTAGTTCCAGTGTGAAAACACGTCTAAAACACGCTGGGATCGAATACTGGAGTTACTGCAAAACCACCACATTTTTTCTATTTGTAGTAATCAGCCAACAGGTCGTTTGGACAGAACATCCCATGTTTGCATTTTGAGACCTCCCTCGAGTTACAGAAGAAGCCGAAACTTTCAATACTCCCGTTTTCTTTTGTAGGTATTTACTTGGTATTTGCATTTGAGAAGCAACTGTGAAACTTCACGTCCTGGATGCAGCAAGGAGAGCTCGTGTCCACGTGCGAGTCGGAGTGGTCAGAAATCCGTTGCGGCAACTATTTTTTTTTAATTTTTTTTCTTTTGTAATTATCAGAAGTGTGCAGGACACTACCGAAAACTAGAGCAAGCTCGTGATTCTGAGTTAGGCTGCCTGTCTGTGACAGATGGACTTGCGGGTGTATATATATGTAGGAATGATTCCAAACCAGTCTTTTTAAGCGTTTGGAAGCGATCCGCGCGCTCTCAGAACTCAAAACGTTTGAACTCGACGCAACTTTGTGTTAGAAATGTTTTTGTTGGTAGAAGTATGTTTGTGATGCCAAGCCTGACCCTGCACTTCGTGAAAGTGATGGAAGAATGCTGGTGCAGAATGAGGGCCTAAATATTCTACAGCAGAGCTCAGCTAATTCCTAACGAGATAACGTTCAGACGTATAGGGTGGCAAATAATACCTGGGTCAGTCTGAGCACCTCGTGCCTGCGGCGTAAACCTACCTTAGTGCTACCCCAGGTGTAGTTTACACGGTAAAGTCCCACGATGTTCTCGTTTTTCCGTGCTTGCTCGTTCGTAGTGTCACTTGGTGGTGCTTTCAAGATTAAACGAGTTCGTTCTGTACAAAACTCCTCTGAAAAGAAAATATGGATTTCCAAAGTTTTAATTCTCTACGTCGTCTTTCCAAATCTATGTGGTAACCAATAACAACTACTGAGCTTTGGTTACCGAACGTTTTTTTTAATTGTATTAAGGACTCTCTTGACTTTCTGGTAGTTTTAATGTCTCCTGAAACTTATTAGACAGATCTTAGGATGCGTTTCTTACTTGTTACATAAAATTCCAAATGGGCGCGGTTGAAGGACGAGCTCTTGCTGGTGATGGGGACCTCACTGCAGTCCTTAAGGCGTTAGGAACGTGGTCACCTAGCGGATGGTGAACCAAAAGAGGAGCCTGTGTAACGTTTGAGGATAGCAGAAATTCACTCTGGCAAGGACGGCTGTGTACGCGTGTACACTCCTCTAGTGCGTGTCGATAACCAGCCCCAAATTCAGTCCAAATGTTTCGAAATTTGAAAAATAAACCTAGGAAAGAACATTTCTGTTAGAGTTAAGCTTAATTTCTTAATGAAGTTAACTTAATTTCTTAAGTTTGCAGTTGTATTGCCTTCCCCCTGTAATTAGGGCGTGCTCTTTCTTCCACGACTCCTGAATTTGTGTGTGCGTGTTTTGTTTATTGTATAGAACACCCAGAACCTTCACCAGAGCAGCAGAATCGCGGTCGGTTCTACTGCTGAAATTAAGAAAACGAGACTCACTCTTGTCTGCTAGAATTACTGCTCCTGAAGCTAGCTGAAAAATGCCGACACTTTAAAAGTGCTGAGGTGTTTCACTGAACTTCGTGTGCGTCAAAGGTAGTTTTGGTCGATTTCTTGTATCGAGTTTCATTTGGAAGTCCACTGTTACACTATTTTTGGAAGAAATCTGAATAATAAAAAGAGGGGAAATACAGCGGGGTGTCTTTCCTCTTTTAAGCAAAACTCAAGGGAGCACAGAATAACGTAATGGTTGAGGTTGGAAGGGCCCCTCTGGAGGTTGTCTGCTCCAATCACCCAGCTCAAACGTGTTCAACTACCACCGGTTGCCCAGGACCACGTCAGATGGGCTTTTGAAGATCTCCAAGGATGGAGAGTCCACAGCCTTTGTTAATTCAGGGAATGTTAAGCTGGGTAGCAATAAATTCAAAGCATCTGAAGAGTAATCAAGGGGCTGAAACCAAATCCTTTTTTGCAATCCACTTATTGCCAACATAATAATGTTTTGGGAGGGGAGAAATGTCCTATCTGATATCAAGCCTTGTAATCTCAGTCCCTGGTGTTCCTGGCATGCTACAATTGAGAGCCGCTGTTTGCTCGGAAGTGAGGGGGAGGACATCTGCATTGCCACTGATCAAGGCAAACAAGCGTCTCGCTCTTTCCGAAGCGTGAAGCACAAAAATTAGGTCATTGAAGTGCCGAAAGACACGGAGACAAGTGTTGGAGTGAGTTTTGAACAGGAAACGTTATTTGAGATTTAAAGGAGAAAGTCTGAAATCTGAATCTTTGTGCTGATGACATGATGAATACTGTGCTCTCAACAAAAAACTATTCAGGTAGGTCAGGGGTTTTTGCTGCTTCAGTGTGTGGCTTTTTACGTGGATGTGCTGGTGAAATGGTTCTCCCTTTACTGCCCTTGTACCATCACATTTATCTACTGCCTTGAATGATTCTGTAACCTAAGGTCTAACGTATGTTCTCTAAGTGTCTTCTGGGCAGCACGTCAAGGGAGGTGATTCTCCCCTTCTACGTGGCTTTGTGAGACCCCTTTTCAAGTATTGTGTCCAGCTCTGGAGTCCCCAACTCAAGAAAGACATGAACCTGTCGGAGCAGGTACGGAGGAGGCCATGAAGATGATCAGAGGGCTGGAACCCCTCTGCTGTGAGTACCGGCTGAGAGAGTTGGGGTTGTTCAGCCTGGAGAAGAGAAGGCTCTAGGGAGACCTTCTTATGGCCTTTCAGTATGTAAAGGGGGCCTATAAGAAAGGTGGGGATGGACTTTTCACAAGCGCTAGAATAAGTACAAGTGATAGAACGAGGGGTTGATGGCGTCAAATTGGAAGAGGGGAGATTTAGATTAGAATTTAGTAAGTTTTTCATTGTGAGGATGGTGAGACCCTGGCATAGGCTGCCCAGGGAAGCTGTGGATGCTCCATCACTGGATGTGCTCAAGATCAGGCTGGATGGGGCTCTGAGCAACCTGCTCTAGTAGGAGGTGTCCCTGCCCATGTCATAGGACTTGGAACTGGATTAACTTTTAGGTCCCTTCCAACCCAAACCATTCTGTGATTCTATGGTTCTATGTGAGGCAGAGCAAAGCTAGTTTGATCCATGGGTTTGGTAAGTTACAGGTTTTCTGATGGTGCATAAATGCTGTTTTAATGGAAGCTGTCAGCCTTTCTTCATGTTATTAAGGCTGTTTCACAACATTGTCATCTTTTTATTCCCTTTAATGTGTCTCCCAGCAACAAAAGTTCACTCTCAGGGTAAGGTGTTTGAACAGTTAAGGCCTGATTGATTTGTTCTGTTAAGAATTGAAGCCCAAGAAAAGGATTTTCTTTTAGTTCATGGGCCATAGTCTTCGCAGCAGTTGTGCTTTGTCTGAGCCTTAAAGTCCTGTCTGAATTCGTATACGTTGTGTTACCGATGCAGTCTCGTAGAAGGGTGTACATTTGCTCACTCTTAATTAATCACTAATTGTGATTAAACCAGAAATTTAGTGCCCTTAGCAGTGCAATGAACATGGCCATGAGATTCAGAGTAGCAATGTTCATATTTGCTGGAGTGGTATTTCCTAGTGATTCTGCTCTTCTTCACTTTGACAGCTTTTTCATAGCCTTGGAATAAGACTGCTCAGCTGATGACTTACTAGCTCCTCCCAAGCAGTAACAGCTTCCTTCTCAGCTTGCACTCACTTCTTCTGACTTGACAGTGATAGAATTGTCCCGACTTTGGGCACAAGAACAGCCTTTGTTGGTTTAAAACTTAAAAAAAATGATAGACGTTAATAAAGACAGCCTTGGTTTATATAGCAAACACAGCTTTGAAATCTCTTAATTTTTATAGTTCAAGGAAACTGCTCTGTGGAGTAGTAATTTTCTGGTAGCAGAATGATTTGAAATTCTTCGGTCCTTTTCTTTCTTCAGTCCCTTGCTTTTGACACCTGCCAGTGTACAGCTGTGCCGCAGCCAGCTGGAACTGAAGCGTGCTGCTTTATAAAAGAACTGGGAGGGAGCCGAAGAAATAACAATAATTACAGGCTTGGAAATTGTTGGCTTCCTTGCATAATTCATAAAACATTCAATTAAATGTTTCTTCAGCTAGAAGTAAATCGCTGCTTCCTCGTAACGAGAGCCTTGAGGGAAAATTGGGCTGCCTGAAGAGTGTGTAGGGCCCCCTGCGCCTTGAATATGATGGTTGGGACTGTTGGACCTCTTGGAAACTGGGGTAACTGGGCTGAATACTCTGAATCTGAGCCCACAGGAGACTTGGGTAGGAACCCCAACTGTGATATCTAAGGACAGTTTGTCTAATCCCTGTTTAAAATGGGATTTGTAGAAGATTTAACGCAATCTGAAAGGAAGATGTAGCCCTAAGGCTGCCCTGAGGACAGACTTGTCAGTGACGAGGTTAAATTTCTTATGGGTTTTATCACTTGCTTGTGGCGTGATAACACTCGCGTGCTAGATGCTGTCCAGATGGGAGAAAGAATAGTTTACCCTCTGCTGAACCGTCTTTAAATGAGAAGACAAAGGGATTTCTAAGTCACCCTACCTGGATGAACCTTTGCCTTCAGTAGTACTATGGGTTTGTGCCTGAATAGAGATGAGGTGGTGTTTTATTGTAAGTCTATAATAAATTTTTAGCAGTTTCACAGAATGATAGAATAGAACCCAAAGGTCTTTTAGTTCCAACCCCCCTGCCACGGGCAGGGACACCTTCCTCTAGAGCAGGTTGCTCAGAGCCCCATCCAGCCTGGCCTTGACACTTCAAGGACGGACCATTCCCAGCTTCTCTGGGCAACCTGTGCCAGTGTCTCACCACCCTCACACTAAAGAATTGCTTCCTTACAGCTAATCTAAATCTCCCCTCTTTTAGTTTGTAACTATTACCCCTTGTCCTTTCACTACAGGCCCTAGTGAAAAGTTTCTCTTCATCTTCTAGGCCCCCTTTAAGTACTGAAAGGCCTCAATAAGATCACCCCGGAGCCTTCTTTTCTCCAGCCTAAAGAATTTTGAGCAAAGAAGGAATATTTTACTGTATGTCACTTGACACCTGCCCTTTAGATATTGATAAAATCCTCTTACCGTCTCTTAAACTACTTTCTTCTATTCTGTTGTTACTTCTGTAGCACAATTTCTAATTCTAGTCATCACCGCTGTCAGATTGCGCTAACTCCAAAGATGACTCGGGTCCATTAACCAAGAGCATCCTCAGGGTTTGTGCACCTGCTCCACGGGTCGCAGATGGAGCCTGCCACAGAATTTTTTGGCTCAGCAACTAATTTCATTGGGCTTTGCTTTAAAATGGTTTGTAGAGAGTAGAGCGGCACACGCCGCGACTAACAGAAGAGCAGATAAAAGGATTTATTTTTTTTTAAAAGGATTTCTGCATTTCCTTTTACCTCGTTGTTCCCTCTTCTGCTAGCAAATGCTACGTACTGAGTGCTTTTCATGTCTCCCGTGGGAGCTGATCGGTTCCATTATTGTAATTGAGGCTTTTGTGGTGAGAATATTTGGGGGAGAAAACCGCTTATTACTAAAATGCGTTACTCAGCTTTGCAGGAGTTCCTTCAAACTGTAGCACAGAATAATCACTGCCCATTTCTTTGTTTTACTTGAAATGAATCGCGGTCAGTGATGGCCACTGAGTTAAATAATCAGTTCCTGTTGCATGAAACGCTTCCATTTCATGTGTGAAGACCACGGGTTCTCCGGTACAAATAGGATTTTGAGGGAAATACGCGTTACAAAGCAACATCAACAGTCTAGCTCTAGCCGGTGAGGAGTTTTGCATAAATCATCCACAGTGGGGAAAACATAACATTCCACTTGTGGATTCAAGGCCAGAAGCGGTTCGTGGAACAGCCAACATGCCCTCATTGTGCTTGGCTTAGCATTTTCTACTTTAAATCAACAGCTTGGATCAGATGGATGTTATCTTTCATCCTTTCCTGAAGATGCTCTTGTCTCCAGACAGTATCCATGGGTTTACTTACCGTGTTTTCTCCTCCCATAGCTGCTGTTTCTAGCAGCTGTCTGTCTAGCCGTTACACACTGAAGCATGTCTTATAAAAAGAAAAACTAATCTTTCGCAGGTGTGGTACTTTCCAGGCGTTTGGTGCCCTGAATCTCCTGTGTAGGCATCAACCGAAATCCTGATTGATTAGGGTGTTAACATCGCCCACTTCGCCCAGTATAAAGATGGCTCTGCTCAGTGTGGTGGAGAAAAACTAACTCACAGTCAGGGTTTCAACCAGTGGGGCTAACTGCGTTTCTCCTCAGCTTAAATGGGAAAGGGCTTTTACTCCCTGTGGGATGGAGTAATTTTCCTTTCTTTCAGTAACAAACCAACCCAGGTAATCTTGACTTCCCACTTGCACAGTCAAGTGTTTATTTTACTTCTGACACCTCAGAACTCCTTATTTTGGATTTAAGTGTGCTAGATCTAAAAATAATCCGGATTGATCAGCTAAGGTGACGTTTATGTAGGTACCTTGTAGATCACAGACCGTTAGGGGTTGGAAGGGACCTCGAAAGATCCTCTAGCCCAACACCTCTGCCAGAGCAGGATCACCTAAATGAGATCACACGGGAACACGTCCAGTCATTCACTAAGATCACTCGGACTTAATGCAACTCAACCTTGTACTGTGAGGCAAAACTCTGTTCTGTTGTCTGGCTTGCTTGGCACAGGACTGCACAAAGGGCTGGTCATACAAAGGTCTTAGATTTCTCTAAAACTGGACCGAGGAGAAATTTTAAGTGTTTGGGTTTAAAATTAGGACTTCCCACATACCTGCTTAGCAGACTCCAGATTCCTGTAGAGACCTCTTCTTCCTTCCTCTCCTCTTTTTCATGCTTTTCCCCAAATTTAAGCACAGTTTTGGCTCTTCTGTGGTGGAGTCCTTGAGAATCCTGATCCAGTGGGTTTACTCAGGCTACGCTGAGCAGAGTAAATATCTCCTAGAAGAGTCGTCGTTCAGAGGGACTTTGTTGCCATCACGTTCTGCAAAGAGAAGGGGCAGCAAGAGAACCGGTGTAGAGGGGCCAGTATGGAGGCAGAGCATGTTAGTTTGTATTCGTCCTCCAAAACTTACATAACTCCTGCTGAAATGTAAATTTTGTTTCAGTCGCTGGAATCAGAGGGTGGGAGCTAAGAGGGAGAATGGCTCAAATGAGTGCGAACATTTATTAACATGTCAAATAAGCAATAAAAGAATTTCCCAGACTCCTGCTTACCTCTGCTTGATAAAGAGTGTGAGATAATGAATTAGGACAGATTGCTTATTAACAGGCAACAGCTTAGTCAAGGGGATGTGTTGTCTTGAATGACCAGAATGAAGTATAGATGTCTAAGCTCCCGAAATAGCAAAGACTGGGAGTTTCCAAGGAGGCTACAAGGAGCTGGGATCCGGCTTTGGTTGGAAAGAAGTTAACGATGTTTTTGTCCCTAGCCTTTCCAGGCTCCGTGTAAAATTTTACCTTCTGACTGTTTTCAGTGAGGGCCGCTATGGAAAACGCCGTGAAGAGACTGAAGTTTTGTTACAGGCGTCTGGGAAGCAGGAGTAGATGGCAATTTGGGCTCATTTATATGCTGTGTTCAGAAGCGTTATTGCCCTTTCCTGTTTCTTTTGGTGCTACCAGAGAAACGAATGTGAAATACTGATGTAATCAAGGCTTCTTGTGCTGGAGGTGGCCTATTTTTGCTACCCTAAGTGTCTTCAGCTTGTTAGTGGAACCACTAGACTTTCTTTCTGGAAGGAGGTCAGCAATCCAAGGAAGTGGTTTGTAGTCGTCATTTTTTTTATCAACCTGCACAATTCAAGCTAGTTCACAGTTCAACTTGTTCCTTGGTGTTGATTTTGCCCAGATGGGCTGTAATCAGCCTGCAGGCTCATCGTACGGCCACGTTAATTCTGAGCAGCCTGATGGTTATGCAGATGTGAATGTCAGACACACTATTTGTCCTTTTTTTGTCCTTTTGTTGAGGGGTGTCACATGCCTGAAAGAGTTTCTTAGCAGAGGAAAAAACAGCGATGCTCAGCCTGGGAGTGCCANGGATTGGAAAAGAAAACTAAAACTTCTTTAAGGAAACAATAAAATTAAAATAAAATACGTAGAAATATACACAAAACCAGTATTGAAACCAACCACCTTGGTGACAATTATGTCACCATCACCACTGATGGTGGAGAAGACACTGGGGAAGTCCCAGGCTGGACTCAGTGGCAGATGGGAACCGTGTTCAGGAACAATGGGTCAGGATCAAAGGCAGAATGGACAGTGTCCTCCTCAGACACTGGCTGTTGAAGAAAAGGCCCTTCTGTTCTCTCAGCTTTATACTGAACATACTGCACATGGGATGGGATCCCTCGCTGGTCAGATCAGGGTCCCCTGTCCTGGCCGCTCCACCTCTGACTCGCTGCACCCCAATGTGGGGCACAAGATTGAGCCGTGACCTTGGTCTGCAGAGGAGCAAGGATCAGCCAGAGCCTTTCTGCACCCCCCACCACTTGGCAGTGACTCTAAGCACGGAGCGTTCTCACTGCTGGAAGCAGAGACTGTCGGTAAGAATGTGCCATGAACCTCAGACAGGGCAGGGACTGAGCAGAGCCTGAGCTGGAAAGTAAAAGCACTGAACAGAACTAGTTCTGTTCTAGCTCAAACCAGGACACCCCCTCTTAAAACCATATTAGTGCTGAGGAGTAGCTGCAAGACTATACTTGTCTCTTGATATCAGAAAGAGGAAAGTACAAGGTGGCGAGGAAAGAATATGCACATAAAGAGGAGCACCTAATTCGCCTGCCCACTTTCCCTTTGGGTTGACCCACAAATGGAGCAGAAGCATCACTGAGCCTTTTGTTCTGAGCTGGTACAGAAGACGGTGGTCAAAGGTAACAGTGAGGTGTGAAAACAGTAAATACAGGCAGAAAAAGTAGAAATATGCCTTCCAGCCAACTGTCTGGCAGGACTTTGCATCATAAGCACTCATAAATGTGTATTGTGAAAAAACTCGGTCATTTTGTTCTTCCTAAGAAGCAGGAAAAGGAAAAAAGTAAAGCAAGACAAGTATAGATTTGTTAGGATCAATTGATCACTTGTGGAACAAAGAGGCAAATTAGGTAGTTTTCGCACTCGTCTTCTGTCCAACAACTAATCCCAGTCTAGAACTGAAGATATTCTGGAGATCAGAGCACGATGCAACTTTTACTGGTGCAAAAAATACCACCTTTAAAGCTTCTTATGTTGGTAGAAACTTGAAAGATTATATTATTGCAGTGTACAGTGAGATTTTCATCTGCTAGTTTGTGTAGTCGCTGAATGGGACTTGGCGTAGAAGAGCTCCTGGAGGAGTAATGAGTGACTGAGATTGGCTCCTGTAGCAATTTGGTCCATTAAACCCTCTCTACTCCTCATTACTGGCCAGGAAATATCTTCTGCTTCAATTAGTACAGAGTTATTATTGACTGGCTGTGGCAATTGTTTTTTCTACAGCAAACAATGGCCCTGCAACATATATTGCAGCCCTTCCATCCCTGTCAGATATAATCAGGAGAAAGAAACAACGCTACCCGCACAAGCCAAAGGCAAATTGCTCTTATTCTCTTGCTGAAGAAAAGCCAAAAGCGGCTCATAATTACAGACAAATTTTACAATTTTTATCACAGCAAGGGAGCATGTGGGCTGTATGAAGTAAGAGGTATATAAAGATTTGGCTATAAATAAACTAAACCTCTGCTAGGTGAGGGTACGGTACTAAAGGCACCCACTGCTTTGAGTGGTTTTCACGTAAAAACTCCTCACATACCTCACAGAGGCTGGAATGATTTATTGGGAAATACGAGTGGAGGGTGGCATCCAGCTGCAGGAGAATGCGAAGAGATGAAACATAAAGACAGAACCTACAGAATTTGTACAGCGTATCCTGTTGCCCCTCCACTTCAAAAGTAGCATCACGAGGAGTGCAGAGGAGTTGAGATTTTTTTTGTGTGTTTGTTACTTCCATGTTAAGACCACTTCGTTCACACGTGGTAAGTTGGATACCTCGGCTGCCAGCCTTACAGTGCCAGCAATAAACCCACGTTGTCCTATAGACTCTTTGCATCTCTCAAGCGGTAGTCAAAATCATGTAGGACATGTGAACTGACCCGTGCTTTTGCCTCATCTTCACACTGTGTCCCCAGTTATACCACACAGAGGTGTAAATCGTGGTGCAAAGGCATGGCTGAAACCGTCCTCAGGATCTTGGGTGATGAGGTGGGAAACTCAGACTTCAGTGCAAAAAGATTCACTATGTTAACTGGACTTCAGGCTGAGTTTCCAGGTGAGGAAGCTGACAGTGGAATCAACAAAGCACAACGGAGGAGAAAGATCTTCTTCCCGTTTGTCCAGTCCTGAGGGAGGACCTTATCAGACTTGTTCTACACTGCCAAAATCCTGCCATTGAGGCTCAGAGTGTCCTATTCGCTTGACAACGACCTTCAAGATCATCAAGTCCAACCGTCTCCCCAACATTATCATGACCACTAAACCATGTCCTGAAGCGCCGCATCTACTCTTTTCTTTGAACACCTCCAGGGTGTTTACGCTTCTACACTGTAATAATGGCAGCCACGAGTAGTCAAGGATTTCAAAGGCTAAACATCAATATGGTTTCCAGTAACTTTCCACAACTACAGCCAAAGCAACTTCCAGTAACTTCACTGGGTAAAAAACTGTCGTGGTAATGTTTAATAATAGCAAAGAGGGAAAGGGGGGAGTTTCTGGACCAGGCTTTGCTCGCACCTGAAAGTCAACGACCTGTCGAGTGCAACATTAAGCTCCCATCTGTTTGAATCTGTTCCTTGAAACTTTCACAGTTTCCTAACCTGTGGTCAAAATGCCCTCGAAGAGGAAAAGTCATATTAGAAAACAAATTGGTTTGAACTACTTACTTATGGTCAAATTTCCCATTATGTGCTTTAAAGACTGGGTAGAGTGCTCCTGTGAAAAGCTGGAGGCTGGAATTTTCATTAAAGCTGTGCCCTGTTGATATTCTGAGAGCTCCCAAAGCTTTCTCTGAAATCAATCAGTATTTCTGTGTGCGAGAGTAGGTCATTGTGCCTTCGCTGCCAGTAACAGTTGAACTAGACTCGCTATTAATTCAGAATTTAAGGTAAATGTATTCAGAAGTATGTCTATCTTACATTGCTCATCAAAGTTTGCCTTCGAAGTTTTCTAAATTGTTTTACTTTATTTTGCTGGTAAAATCCCAACATGGCTTTTGTGGCTTTGGAAGATAACAAATTACTTTAATCTCGTATACTTAAATAGGATAGGTTTTCTCCTGACTGAAAGGAAATGATAGAATTTCACCTTATGGAAAGCTTGGAATTCAAAACCCGCTATTACTAAGGAAAAAACCCTCTCATCTTACGGATCAAGCAGAGGACACTGGCTTCCCAGGTGTTAATTGTCAAAGAAACAATTCATGAAGTAACGGTTTAATTTGGACCAATGATGGAAAACTGGGGCTAGCAGAATGCATTTACATGGCATCCTTTAACTTCTTGTCCCTGCCAGGGAAAGGCAGGTAATCGCTAAAGAAATAGGCTGAACAAATGAGCCATTTCTCTTCTAAGGGGTTGTGTGGGAGCATCTAAATGCTCAGTCTGAGCCAGGGCTTCCCTCCAGAGAGTAACTGTTTCGCATTAGGGCCGTGAGCTACGTGGAAGTTGTACAGCTTCTCGCTGGAGGTGTGGTTGTACGGTTACAGCCCGTGTACAGATGCAAAAAGGCAGATGTTATTCATAGAAATATCTCTACTCACTGAAGCACAACAAGGTGGGTCAGGTGAAACTATCCTGGTAAAGATGTTGCACCTCTAGTTGATATCACAGAGTCGTAGAATGGTTTGGGTTGGAAGAGACCTTTAGAGTTCATCTAGCCCAACCTCCCAAATACCTTTTTCTAACCTAGATGAAGAAAGTTGAACTGGATTTTGATCTTCCTGTCATCATTGTGTACGTTTCCAACCTTCAAGGCTTTGGAATGTTATTTACAGCTTTGGAGATCTTGGTTTTGCTCCTGCCCAGCCAGCATCACTCACTTGGTGAGTGATGCCCTGGGTCCTGTTATGGGAAGGGAAGCTAGAGCTTGTCTTTTCAACCACTACATTCTGTCTGATGTATTTTCTGTCATGGTTACACTGAGCTCGGGATTGTTGTAAGTGAAATAAATATAGCATCAGGCTGAATTTGAGCCTTGAGCAATGTGTTGAGTGAGATACCTGCCACTTATTGAACAGCCTTGGGGCCCAAGTGCTCACTTAGGGCAACGGTGCCTCCATTGCAGGCCCCCTTGGTGGCAGGGTCTTGAATCCCAAGATTATGGGACTGCTGTCAGAGGTCCTCTTTTGTTGATGCTACACCAAAGGGAGCTCTCTGGAGCTGGAAAAGGATCAAACCAGTGATCTCACCACCTTATTGATAAGATTCCAAAGGTGAGACAAATTCTGGCATGACATGCATCATTGCCTTGAGCCTCAGCCCACAGATAGAAAGATGGGCACAGTTGGGCTAGCTCTTGAAGGTTGGGCTGCCTGATTTCTGAGTACCCTCACATACCGGACTATGACATTGAGGGCTTGGTGGTGTTAGGGGACAGCCCCTTATTACAAGCCACCATCAACAAGCCGGACAACCTCTTCCCTGGTGACTGAGAGTACATGTCCTATAGGAGCTCGGTTAGTACAGTTCAAAGTGCTGACCATGTCTATCCTGGTAAACGGACAAGATCTGTTGGCTGACTTGGCCTTGTATGGTGACCTTGGATGTCTGTCTTATGGGAACTGGATGAAGATGTTGATAGTGCTGACTCTATCTGTTCCTGGTGACCAGAAAAGGTCTTTCAGCTGTTTTGAGCTGGTATGAAGATCCTGGATGCATCCTACAGGAGGTGGAGGATGACTGTTGGAGCCACTGGAGCATCTAAAGGTGGTCAGTGTGGCTCGTAATGATTGTAATATTGAGATGCGCCATTTGCTGATGACCCCATGGAACAGACTGCCTAGGGAGGTGGTGGAGTCACCATCTCTGGAGGTGTTCAAAAAACATGTAGATATGACACATGAGGGCATGATTTAGTGGTCATGATAATGTTGGGTAGATGGTTGGACCTGATGATCTTAGAAGTCTTTTCCAACATTAATGATTCTATGATTCTGTGGTACTTAACTCGGAAAGGAGACTCTAGGCTGAAAAATATATAGGGCAAGGTTTTCTAAACTCTGTGGAGTTCGCCTTTAAGCCAATCCTTAATGACCCAAACGTATGTCCTGAATTTCAGAAGTAATTATCATTCTGCTGTTAATGAAAATCTATTCTGGAAAACCTCCTGGAAAAAAACAATTCAATAATTGTGTAGGCCAACCTCAAGAAACACAAATAAACAAAACTTAAGAAAAAATTGAAAAACGGGCTAGCAGAATAGGAAGAAAAGATTTTAGAAAGGACTAAAATATTAAGATCCAATATATCCAACCTGACCTACGTGAAGATGTCCCTGTTCACTGTAGGAGGGCTGGACTAGATGACCTTTAAAGGTCCATTCCAACCCAAACCATTCCATGATTCTATTCTAGTTTTATTGACTGTGTATAGAGGATACATATTCACACAGAAAAGGCCTTATTATCACAATTGCAAGTAGCTGGCAGGTTAGCCTGCAATATTAAAATTGGCGAGGACCTTAACTGTAAGGGACCTGGGAGCTGTGGTTTGACACAGCCATAAAATTAATGTTCTGATCCTCTGTTAGAATTCTGGCTGTGATGCAAAGCTCTGATGCAATAGACTCATTCAGCTGGTTCAAATTTTTCTAAACCAATTTTGATAGGTTAATTTAATACCGTCAGGCTTTATGGCAGTGCTTGAATTGCCTGTCCACCCTCTTCTAATTCCACATCAAGCCAGGCATTTATCATCCCATTGCAGGGCATAAACTCTACACTGTTCTCTAAATCCAGCACGAACCTTCAGTTCATGAAGAACCTTCAGATAAAAATGTATCTGCCACTGAATCAGGTGTCCTGAACTTTTTCTCACTGCATCTTCTAGCTCCTAGGAGCATGTCTGTGTAAGAAATTCCCACGGCTTTCCTCTTATTCTCTGCCACTTTAGAAGCTCACTATGTTAATCTCAAAAGAATATAAAAAGACATTAAAAAGAAGCATCTAGTTACTGACAAACTTATTTTCCCCAAGCAAGACTCTGATGAAGATGAAGAGGTGGAAATTTCATTAGCTGATGAAATTATTTCTTATAAATTCTATAATACTATTAAATGTTCATTTGCCCTTGTATTTTAATCCATTGTATTATTTAGAACTGAGAAGCACTGCAATTTTTCCCTAGTCTTGTTTAGCTTGCTGAGAAGAAACTGTTATAGATCTGAAAAAGAAAACGCTGTCTTATTATTTTGTTTTCTCATTATTTCTGCCACTGGTGCCTGGTTGCAAACTTTGAATTAACTAAACGTACTTGGTGAAATAATCATGAGGCTGAAGAGAGAAAGATTGAAGGAGGAAGGGAAGAAG
>WEIS01004783.1:6565-50073 GCA_013389965.1 Todus mexicanus | reverse complement strand
GGGGATTTTTTTGTTTGTTTGTTAATCTCTCTTCCTTCCCTCTTTTCTCCCCCCGTTGCCTCTTTTATTCCTCCGCTCTAATTGCACTCGATCTCCCTGCGTTGGTAAGAGGAAATAAAAAGTCGTTGTGTGGGTCCTTGACCCCCCAGCTGAGCATCCCCAGCCCCGAGCTGACAGGATTGTAGGGGTGAAGCTGTTTCCTTCCCAAATTCCTGTCCTCTCCCCTTCACCCACCACCCCATCCTGCAGACACTGGATTTTAAACCATGACTGAACCTCTCGGAAGGCCAGGCTGGAGTGTTCGGACCTCAGAGGGGTTGTTTGGATCGTTTTAAAGGGATTGAGCATCTGCTGAGCTATTTAAGGCCAGCAACCAAGGTGGCTCCAGGAGAATGCCGAGATGGGTCAGTTGGTGCCACCAGGTCTTTCCCTGGTGGTGGAGAGGTTGTAAGATCAGGATATCTAGTCCTCATCCTTATCCCTCCCTTAAGTCCCCTGCCTTGCTGTCTCCTCCAGGATCAGACCCTGTCCTGCCTCCTCCATCATCGCATCCAAAGCCCAGCGTGATGCAGCTGGCGAACGTGACGTGAAGCTGCTTCTGCTCAGCCCCGGGATTTGGTTTTGTTTCCGCTGTGCTCTGGGGTTCCTCGGCAGAGACCGAAGGGCTGTGACTCATTATACTCGCATCAGAGCAAAGCCATGATAAAAATGCGGCGCTGGCCAAACGGGGCAAGAAACAGCAGCAAAAGGGAAAGGAGAGTTATCTGCAGCTCCTCCGGAGCCAGCAGCAGCTGCGCTGGGGGCGTGCGAAGGCTGGTTGGGCGCTGGGAAAGGGGTGACCTGGAGGAAGAAGAGCTCAGCAGGGAGGAAGGTCAGGCTGTCGGCGGCAGACCTGAGGCCAGGCCTGTCAGGCTGACTTACAGCAGCTGCCAGACGGGTCAGTGGCCCCTGGTTCCTCGTCCACCAAAGCTCTGCCTCACCATGTGGGTGGCTGCACCCCAGGCTCCCCTGCCCAAGCCGCTCAGTCCCATTGGGGTGACTTTGTGCAAAGGGACTGGGTTGGGAGTGCAAAGTGGGAAGCCCTGGCAATGGCTGGGGTGCAGGGATCAGGCATCCACCACCCAGGAGGCTTCTGCTCCCTGAAGGATTAATTTGCCCAGAAATAGGTTTGCAGCGGAACTGACACTAATAACAGGCTGAGCCAGAGCCCTGCTGCGGAGAGGGGCGTTAATGACGCCGCGCGGAGCTGGAAGGGGAAAACGATCTCTGGGATGTTGGGTTTTGCTGAACCCTGGAATTAGGCTTAGTTTGTGAGGAGGTGAGTCCATGCCCAGCTGCTACAGCTCGGCCACCCACCCCCAGCACAGAATCCAGAGCTTCTGGGGGGATGAACCCTGCATTTGGATCTCGAGATGCTCCAGCATCGCTTGGAAAATGCCAGCAGTGATCCTGAGCAGTTTGGTGGCTCGTCCCATCAAGCTTTACGTGGGGGATGAGGAAAGGTGACTACAGGCAGATAACATTTGGGGTGGTGGTGGGGTTTGAAAGGTTTGTATGTTGGCTTTGGGTCAGCCCTGGGCATGAAGGGGATGCAGCTGAGCGGGATGCGACAGCCCGGGATGCAGCAGAGGTGGGATGCAGTGGAGACGGGATGCAGTGGAAGCTGGATGCGCGATAATACTCCTGGTAGCTGCGGTTTTACAGCTTCCCATAACCAGTCCCCTCCATCTCTCGGTTTTTTAATTACCTAGAAAATAACCTCCACTCAATTTCCAGCTCATTTGAAGCTATGAGTAAAGGCCCATAAATATTTAATGTGTTTAGAAGTGGCACCAACTGTCCAGCACTTTTTTTTTTCTTTTTTCTTTTCCAGGAGCTGCCTTTGCTTTAGCAAATTTATTCCCCTACGTCTTTACTATTTTCTGCTCCCACCACCTGTAAAATCTGGTGGTAAAAACCAACTAACTGCCGGCAAAGGGTCCAACCCCCACATTTTCTTAGGAGTGATGGACCAAACCCAATATTTAGGGTGATTAAGTGAAGCAGCTTCCGGAGCATCCCCGAGCTTCTCGCCCTCCCTGACAAAGCCTCTTCCTGGAAGAATCCAGGTTACAATCCACTCCCCGCTGCAGGTTACTGGAGGTTTTGCTAGAAAAAAGTGATTTCAGGCTGGGGTTTCTGCCTCCTGACCGTGGCTGAGCAGAGGAGGGGGTGGGTAGAGCAAACTTCTGCCCTGCCCTTCTTACCGAGTTAAAAATATATTTAATAGTTATTGCACCGAAGAGGAATAACCAGGAATTTCTGTCGCTGCTGTAATTTCAGCTGCTGAGATCGTGGCAGAAGATTGGGCGGTGCTTTGCCTTTCCGAAACAAAACTTCTCCCAACTCCTGGCAATCGCCCCAAATCCCAAATATTTTGCAAACAGGTGCCTCCTAGCCCCCGATTTTTGCGGCTTTACCCAGAACATATTTCGGTTGTGTGCATTAATTGCTACAACACGCATTTTATTGTAACATAATAGATATATTTACTGTACAAGGAGTGACAGTATTTATTAATTATGCACAAGCGGGCCCAGAAAACGGATTTGTTTGCTTTGATGTCTAAGGCGGCAGATTTATTTTCTTTTTCCCCCTGCTTGTTCAACTTAATCAAAAGCAATCAAAATATGCACCCATAAATTACAGCAAATTAATTCCAAACAAAAGAGGAAAATATTAGGTAGCACAAATGGAAATTAAATTAAAAAAGAATAAGCGAGATAGGAGTTGGGCTCATTTAAATGCTGTGTTTGGTTACAGATTTTCCTTTCCGCTGCACGGGTGGATGGGAATAGAAAAGGCGCAGAAATGGGGCCTAAGGGGCTCAGGGCTTCTGTTTCCCTGGGAGGAGCTGTGTTGGCACAGCCCAAAATGAACAGGGAACGTGATGCTCAGCACGGGCTGGATGATTTATTGCACCTCGTGACACCGTCCCCAGCCCTGCAAACCTCAGGAGCTGCAGCATCCCCACCAGCCGGCTGCACCTGCGTCCTGCCAGCATCCTATTGCTCTCTGCAGTGCCCCATTTACCCTCCCCACTCAGGCTCAGCTTTGGGCCTCTCACTCCCAGCAGGACCTGGAGGGGCTGGAGCGTGGCCAGAGAAGGGCAATGGAGCTGGGCAAGGGGCTAGAGCAGGAGGCTGGGGAGGAGCGGCTGAGGAACCTGGGGGTGTTGAGCCTGGAGCAAAGGAGGCTCAGGGGAGACCTTCTGGCTCTGCACAACTCCCTGACAGGAGCTTGGGGTGAGGCGGGAGGTGAGATCTCTTGTCCACAAGTGACAGGACAAGAGGAACCAGCCTCAAGTTGCCCCAGCCAGGGGAGGTTTAGGTTGGAGCTGAGGAACAATTTCTTGCCCACAGTCAAGGGTTCCCCAGGCGTGTCCCAGGCTGCCCAGGGCAGGGGTGGAGTCCCCCTGATCCCTGGAGGGGTTTCCAAGCTGTGGAGATGTGGTGCTGAGGGACATGGGGCAGTGGGGCCCTGGCAGGGCTGGGGGAACGGTTGGACTCGATGATCTGAAAGATCTTTTCCAACCCAAACCATTCTATGGATACCAACGGGGCTGCGTCTCTCTCTCTTTTCCTCTCCTTTTTCATCCTGCCAAGAGCTTGGCATGTTTAGTACATCCTTAATTAAGAGGCGAGCGGCTGATCTAGTCCTGCCTATCAGTGGTTTGGTGCTAAAGGACGTTCCCCTACGTGCAGGCACAGCAGGCAGACGCCGTCAGCATGAGCACGCCCGGCTCTATTTACACACGGCTATTGACATTTTGAGGGTGAAATTATGTATGCCGCCTTAATTCACTGTTAAATTAAATTAGGAATGTTTGGAACGCAGTAATTTCTTTTGTTCTAGGAACAGATTGTTTTATATATCTGCCTATATTACCAAGTTATTAATTTAATGATTCCATAATAGCGGCTCGTTCCTTTGGGTAATATAAAGCGCAAAGTGTGCTCGGTGAGCAGCTTGGGCTGACTCGCTTGTCCCCGCGCAGATCGCAGGGGCTTAGAAGTGAAGCTGTTGGCTTTGGCAGAGGGTTTAGGAGCTTGCAGAGCAGGACGAGGGCTTCCGCTTGCGTCTCCTGCTCCTGCACCAGAGCTGCTGGGGATGTGGGATGCTCGGCAACCTCAGGGTGATCACTCCAGGGATGGGGGAAGTTCAGGGTGGGCTGCTCAGCAGCTGCAGGGTTGCATCCCCTCTCTGGACCCTCAGGGGCAGAGTTTTCCAGTCACTCAGACCCAGGCTCTGCTTCCCCAGCTGCCTGGAATGCCCTGTGCCTGGGCAGATGCTCTTGGAGCATCCCCTTTGACCGAGAGCTGCAGCTCATTCAGGTGCTTCCTAAATTAAAGGTACCCTGAAGGTGTGAGCAGGGCTGGCTGGGGTGCTGGTGTGGCACAGGGAGGTGAACACCTCTTGTCCCCATCCCCTTCTCTGTCTCCGCCCCCCTCTGCTCCTTCTGAGCCCCGCAGCACTGACACCAGCCACCCCCAGACCCCCGCAATCAGTCTGAGTCCCACCACATTTCTGCTATTCCGAATCTTTAATGACTCTGCCGAGCAGCCTCTTTTCATCGCTAACAAGTCGAACCAGCTCTGCAAACGTCAGAGCTGCCACCGGCTCCGTCAGCGCGTCCCTGCCAGCTCTCCAGGGCTGGCACCAAACCCGGCCGCGTTTCATTGTGGTGCATTTAAGGCCTGAGCTCCCGGAACCAAGTGACTTCACAGGCTCTTGGAGATCTATTTATATATATTTATCCTTTTTAGCCTCCCTGGCACCACCCGCTGCGGCGCGGGGAAAATCTGGGAAAATTTGTCCACCTACGTTGCTCAGAACTCAAGGAACAACAGCAGGAGCTGCGCACGCGATTTGTTCTTTAAAAATGGGACTTTGATAAGAGACGCGATGCAGGGGCCGGGGACCGAGGAGTGGGCTGCCTGGTGACGTCCGTGGATTTCAACATCTCCAAAAAGATGGAGCAGAAGCACCATTTCGAGCCAATCCTGCCTTGCTGGGGCCAGGGAGCACCTGGGCAAGAGGGACCCCAGGAGGGTCAGGCTCCTTCCACCCCATCCCCATCTCGAACACTAAATTCCTTTCCCAACCACTCAGGACCTTCCCTGCTCCCTGAATTTCCCAGGAGCCGGTGCCAGTCCCTGGCCTGGGAACCCACGCACGGTGTGAAGGGTGAAGCAGCGAGGAAATCAATGATGCGGTGATGAAGCGAAGAGAATTGCTGAGCCCTGAACAATCCCCCGCCCAGCCCTGCCAAGACTCCCAAGTAATTTCCATTCTAATCTGTGCTGCTTGACTTCTAAGGAGGTAACGGCTCCTATGGCACTTCCCTGTCCTTTAGCTGAACGATTTATGGCTCCTGCTTCGGCCGCTGCGCGCTCCTGGAAAGCCTGAGCAGGAGGAGGCCCTTCCCACCATCACGGATTTTTGCATTCTTGCACTTTTTTTGCACGCTTGCTTTGTGGGATCGCACCATTGCATTGATTCCGTATTTGGGCACCTGGCCCAGAGCAGCAGCTCAGGTGGTTATCAGGTGCTAACGATGCTAAAGGGTGATCAGCCTTGGGGGATGAGGAGGTCTGCGAGGGCTGAGCTGGCAACTTGCATCAGCTGGGAGGTGGGATGGGGCACAGTTAAAGCAGGGCTTGGGCTCCTCGGCCAAAGCAGTCTCAGAAATCACCCACCAGCATCGCGCTGCAGAGGAGGGAGCGCTGCCGGTGCTGCAACCTCTGTGAGTACAGTCAGATGAATGTGTGGAACTTTCAGAGGTGGATTTTTGTGGGGGTTGTATCTTTTTGCCCTGGAGATCACGTCTATTACCTCTGCCCTGAGCTGGTTGCTTCAGGCTGAGCAGGACATGAGCAAACCTGCTCAGCCTGAGTGTGGAGGGGTCAATTCTTTCCCTTTGTGATGCAAAGCTGGTGTTTAGGGCTCCTGGGGGAGCGTTGAAGGGGCAGTTTGTGCTGTGCGTTGTGTTGGAGATCAAAGCTCAGAAGGGACCCTGAAATAACCGGCTGTGGCTGCTTGCTGTGCCCTGCACCTTCCCATTTCAGCCGGTTCCCCTTGCAGAGCGAGCAGAGGTGGGTGCTGGGCTGAGCCCTAGCCGGAGAGGGACGTGGCCTGGGTTTGAAGCAGTTAAAAGCTGCAGCATTCATCCTTTCTTTTGCTGCTGTCCTCTCCATCGGTTAATCCGCCTGGCTGTTCAAACATGTGCCTTATTTTTCCAGTGGGAGGCTGAAGCCAGACACGATCAACTCCTGCCTCTTGTTATGTCTTTCTTCACTAGATTAAAGACACTTTAGTAGCCTGTATTTTCTCCCAGGAAGGTTCTTACTCATGGCAATCAAGTCACCTCCTTTGTCCTTTTGATAAACGAAAGCAGCCTGAGCTCTTCAAGCTCGGCAGGATTTGCGCCGGCGCCCGTGACCTGGCCGCGCATCTTCCCTGCGCCCCTTCGAGCTCCCCTGCCCCACGGTCTCTGCTCCCAGGTGATTAGTGCAGAGAAAAATCCCTCCGTGGGACAGCCCAGGTGTGACGCGAACCAAGCCGGGGAGCAGAGGGGTGTTGGTGCAGCACCAGCTTGGCTCCAGCACCACTGTCCCCTCTGGCTCCATCCAGCCCCTGCGCGATTGCTGTAACCGTGAAGAAACAGTGGAGCAGAAAAGCGGCGGCGTCCGTGAGTGATCGTGAAATGAATTGATGCTGCTTGCAATGTAAAGAGAGGTGTTTTTTTTTCCTCGGTGTCTCTCCGGCTGCCGCCTTGCACGGTCTGTCTCGTATCATCTCTTGTGGCTCCCTGACGGTTTTTTTAACCTCCAAGTGCAGCATCCAAGGGATGGGGGGAAGCTTTTCTGCCTCCCTTCCAGCCCTGGGGGAGAAAATGTTGCTTCCCCCTAAAGCTGGGGGTGTTTTCTCAATGCTCCAGGCTGGACTTGGGGGGAAAAACCTGTGTAGGCACTGGAAAAATGGGGAGCAGAAGCTGGGGGTGGGAAGAGAAGCCCCAAAATGAGAGGGGGTGGCTGCTGCATCTGGCTTTCAGGTGGGTTTCACGTTTACATTGTAATACGGGCTTGTCACAGCTCTTGCTCCAAGGCCAGGCTCCGGGTGATTGCAGTTAAGGAGAGAAATACCAGAAAAACAGCTCAAAATGAGGAGCAACCTGTTAATCGGCGCCTGGCCCCGATTGCACCGATTGCCTCACGAACCCGCAGCGAGGAAACGCCCGAAATCAAAGCTCCGACGTCCTAATTCTCCTCGCCGTGGCTCCCGCCGTGCAAAACACCCCGGCTCCAGAGCTGGCTAAATGAGGCAGCTCAAACATTAGAATATTTGCAAAGTGGTGCCTCTCCAGCGAGAGACACTTGAAATAATCTGTTTAGGCATCGAGTGAATTTGCTCCTACCAAAGGGCCGTCATCGGTGTCAGAGGCACTTAGTGTCAGGCCAGCCGAGTACCTACTTCTCGTTAGCTACCCAACGCCCAACAGTAAACACATTTTGCTGTTTTGCCATCTTAAGGAGAGGGGGGAAAAAACCCTTCCTGACAGCTTGGTTAACCTTTCCCCCGTCCCTTTCTCACTTATAAGTGCTGAAGTTCTCGGCTAAGGGCAGCTGTGAAGAGCAGAAAGGGAGGTAGAAGGGGGAGGAGGTGGGAAAATGTGTCGGATGGCTGTTTGTTGGGGGTTTTTTGTGTGTGTGTGTGTGCTGTCTAAAAATACCAAGAGTCTCACACGTTCTGCCTTCTCCCTTGTAATTAAAAGGCTGGCTCAGCGCTGCTCCAAAGGGTAACCCTAATTAGGAGGTGTCAGAGGTGGGAGATGCTGGGATGAGCTGATTTTTTTGGGTGCTATCACTGCTGTTACATGGACTCAAGTGTTTTCCCTCTTCCCACCGCTGCCTCGAAGCTCTTTTTTGAGCAACTTCAGCAGCAAACCACGCTCCAAAGGGGCTGGATTTCGCCTGTCACAGGGGGTCGGGCTCTGGATGTCCCCTTGGTGCTGGTGATGCTCTTGCTTCCTTCCGCAGCGCCAGCGAGGAGGAAACGACCACAAACAAACCCCAGGCTCAGCTGCTAATTACATTTTTAAAGCAAATAATTGCCTGAGTCCAAGTGGCTTGCTAAATTAAGTCGTTCTGCAAGGGCTGGGGAGTTTATTATTTTTTTTTCTCTCCTTAAATGCAGAGTTGTAATGGTGGTGGCCGGGCAAGGCTGGCCCTGCTCCCGCTGGGACCTAACGGCTTCAAATTTGGGCAAGACTCTGCATTTTTTGGCAGCTCCAACCAAGGCTGGTGCCTTGGTCGGGCTGGGGGTTGCTGTTGAGGGGAAGGAAACACAACAGCTCCATCCTCCTGCTGCCCGGCTCTACTCCCTTCTCTGGGGGTTTGGCCCACCTCCCACTTTCCTCCATCCCAAGGAGTCCCCCAACCTCCTTGCTCAGGCTCTCCAGCCAGGCTGGCCCAGGACTCCCCCTTCTCTGGGCTGAGCTGGGTGCTCAGCCCCGTCTGCAAATGAATATTTTACCCTTTTCTTTCTCTCCCTCACTGACTCCAGTGAGTCATGAAGCTCCTTTAGAGAGAGATTTTGCTTGTGGGAGCTGTAAACCCCCCAGCAATCGAGAAACGCGAGCCTTAAACCAAAGCTCTGCTGGCAAATGCCAGGCTGTGAATCTGGACCCAGGGATTTTTTTTTCTTTTTTTCTTTTTATTTCAATTAAGCTTTTTTTTTTCTCCTTCCTATAAGGCGAATTAATTGATATTTACTTAGTGTGTCAAAATAGCTCCCGTGCGTTGGAGTGCCGCTCGCCCTGCGCTTGGAACGGGGTGCTGGGGAAGGGAGGCATGAGTCAGTGGTAAATGAATTAAAAGCAGCAGCAGCTCCTGCTCGAGGCCAATTACTTCTCGCTCGAAGAACTGGGAGGGAAGCACATGGACTGGGGACAAAGGGTCCCCTGGAAACCTGCCCCGCTCTCTTTCATTTGGAGGAATTTGCCTCGTTTTCCTCACGTGGGAGGGCGGCGATGTTGGGGATCTGATTGCGCGGCCGGAGTGGCAGCACCCGGTTGGTGTGTTAAGGCAAAATAGTGGCATAAAGGCGGATAATTAGTCAAGGAGGGTGGAGAGAGGATGGTCCCCTTGCTCTGGGAGATGCTGCTGGGGTGGTGGAGCCATGGGGCACATCTCAGGTGGTTGGATAAACATGTCCCCTATTCATAGATGGGGGTTTTTTTCTCTCTGATCAAGATGCATTTGCAGGTTGGATGATTGCTCAGCAAAGCCCGGCCTCTTGGAAACTTTAATTACACCTCTTTGGAGATAGAAGTAGAGCTGGAAAAATGGATGGGTGAGGAGTGTGGGTGTGGGAAGGCAGGCAGCTAATTGCTTCCCCCACCATCAGCTGGAGTCTTGCAGGGCCACGGGCTCCTGTCCCTGCTGGTTGGGCTGGAAGAGCAGCAGGGTCCTGCCCGAGCTCCCAGTTGGCCCAGCAGCAGGTGTGTACTGGGATGATGTGTTGCTCCCTAAGTGAGCATTACAAGAGATCGTTGTGGCCAGATATCACCAGCTCTGACCCATGGCCCAGGATTGGTCTGAAAAGTTTATTTTTTGTTTATTACTACTATTTATTTCTTGTCATGCAAGCCGTGACTTTGGGGACTTCACCTTGATCCATCTCTCCTGGGCTGCTCAAGCAAATCCGGTGGCATCAGCTGCCTTTCAGCTGGAGCTTCTCCTTGGGTTTTCTCCAGCCTGTGCGACTTGCACGGCAAAAATATGGGCACAATAGGGGTAAAAAAAAAAATAAAATCACTTTTGGATAGAATTGGAACTGTGAGGGTGCTCCTCAAACACCTTGTGAGTGCACGGTGAGCTTGCAAACAAGAGCACATCATCTGCAAGACCCTGTGAGCACACCACGGCCGTGGCAAGTTTGCAAGCAAGAGCATCTTGTCTGCAAGCTTTGGGCAGCCCTGGCCCTGTGTTTAATATTAGCTTCACCCAGCTGCAGTTGCCCAGCAGTATATGAAAGCCATATTTCTCAAGTTACTGGGGTTATGGCTTTCACAATTAAAACCCTTTTTTTTGGTGCCCCGCTGCCCTCCATCTTCCTTCCCGGCTCCCGTTTATCTCCTCTCATTTGTCATCTTTATTAGTTCTTAATCTCCCATCGGTGCCGAGGAGTTAAGCGCGGGATTAGGGAGAGGTTTAATTGGATGGCACTCCACGGCCCTCCCAACATCAGATTCAATAAAAGTTTATGAAAAGATAAAAATCGCGCTGGGTTTTAGAGCCTTAGACGGAACAAAAGGGGCTGGAGAGGAGAACACGGGAACTTTTTCCACCTCTTTTTTGTTTTGTTTGTTTTAATTCCCTCCCAACTCCATAGGAGCCGTGCTCCAGCTCGATTAAACAAGGCAGGCAGGATTTGTGGGAGCGGCGGCGTTATCCCTTCCGCCGCGTGTGAGCAGCGAGCGCCCTGCCGCCCCTCGCCCGCTGCCCGCGATCTGCCCTGACAGGAAGATGAATTGGGCTGCGGCGTGCGAGGAAAAGAACATTTATTTCACATTGAGAAGATGCTGAGCTGCTGGAGAGGCCGAGCGGGGAGGTCAGGATTGGGGAGCGGGGCCGGGAGAGGAAGGGTGAGCACTGCGGGGAGGACAAGCCAGAGGTGCTGGGTTGGGCAGCAGCTCGTTGCATGCACCACCCCGGGGTTATCCCGGCTCAGCAGGTGCTGAGGCTCTGCTTTCACATCCCCGATGTTCTTCAGTGGCAAGAAATGTGTTGCCAGCTCAAGAAATATGTTGCCACCCCACGAAATGTGTTGTCAGCTCAAGCATTTCGATGGGAAGCGGCAATTTGGTTGCTTTGAGGGGCTCTAGACCTTTCCGCATCACCCATCCTGCATCCCCACCCTGGCTGTGCCCATCCCACCCCTCTCCCAGCACAGGCGGGACCCCGCTGTCCTCCTCCAGCACCTTTTCATCTAGGAGAGAAGAGAAATGATTAAGGGCTTTCAGAGGAAGCCCAGGGCCTGGGGAGAGGATGAATGGGAGCTGATTGAGGCTGCCTCCTTCAGGGGGTGTACGTGCAGAAGTCCAGCCCCTTGTTCTCTGCTCCCGAACCCCAAATCTTCCTCTGCCGGGTGCTCTCCTTGCACCCAGCCCGGAGCAAAGCCGGGTGCTCGTGGTGGAGCCTCTGGCTGTGCTGCTGCCTCGGAGCGTGCAAAGGCTGCTGGAGCTGGCTGAGCCTCGCAGGAAAATCACTGCAACTTCAAGCGAGGGGAAAAATCTGCCCTTTGCTTGTTGGTTTTCCTTCTTTTCCTTGCAACAGAATCTGGTGCTGGTCGCAAAACCCCAGCTAATCTTCGTTAGAGCTTTCCACGAGGGTCGTAATTGTTTCCATTCCCGGTAAAAATAATCCTGGTGGTTGTTTTTTTCCCCTGAAGCACCCCGCTCTGCTTGTGTTTCTTCTCTTTTGGGTTCTCGTCTCAGCTTTTCCTTCTTCTAAAGTAACATATGTGGGGAGGGGGGAGTGGGGGAAAGTGTTAAGCAAGAAGGCGGAACAAAAGGAGGGGATGAAAATAGTGCGATGGGGGCTGGCTGGCACCGAGAGGATGAGGCGAGAGCTTGTGGCTCTTGCACAGGGGTGCAGAATGTGACCCACGTGGGATGAAAAGCATCTGAAACCAGGGAAAAGGCCTTGAAAGGGCTGCGGGTCTGGTCCTTGACCTGAGCAAAGAGCATCTCTCTGGGCTGTGGAGGGGGGACTGGGGCTGGAGCATCCCTCTGGGCTGGGGGGGATGTGCCTTTCCCATGCCTGAGCATCTTCCACCTTGAGCTTTCGTGCCCGTCCCAGCTCCGCTCTGGGAATCGTCTTCCCTGCAAATCCTGCTGCTGCTTTTGGGAAGCATCGACTGGGAAACCGCAATTCCAGGCGGGGAGAAAAATCCTCATCCCTGACTCAAAGGGGACGTCTGTTGAGCGCCAGCTCCTCTGGGAACAGTGCGGGGAATAAAGGGACATTGTCAAGTCCTTTCAGGCCTCAAATTCCGATTTTGTAAGAAGGGCTTTGCAACCCTAACGGGCTGGTTGTGGCAGCCGGGCTCTTCCAGAGGTCAAATATCGCGCTGGGGTGGCAGTGGGGCTGTGTCTGAGCAGGGCTGCGGTGTCTGGCCTGGGACAAACAGCGATCTCTAATGGAGCTGAGCTTTTAAAACACATGGTGGGGGTGGATCTAGATGACCTTTAAGGTCCTTTCCAACCCAAACCACTCCATGACTCTCTTTATGTGCAGAATTTCTCCGTGCCTCAGTTTCCCCCTCTCTTGACCAGGGTTGATTGTGTTTCCCCTTTGCCTGCCTCTTCCCTTGCTCCCAAAAATCAGCTTTTTGAGCATAGTTGGAGTGAGATGCAAGGGCTGGGCACTCTCCAAAATCCCCCCCATGCCCCAGGGGAAGTTGTTGGCAGCTCTGAGCCTGCAGCACCCCTTGCTGAGATTGCCTCCTGCCCCCTCCCCACCCCTCCCTGCTGCTTAATCTGGGTGCCCTGTGAATCTCTGGCACCCCAGAGCTTATTGCAGGTGCTTTCTTAGCTGGAGAGGCTGCTGGAAGGGAAGGTTGGACTGGGGGGTGGTAAATGACCCCAGGTGTATCTGCTTTTTTTCATTTGTGTGCAGCGCTACCCTCTGCCCCCGCAGCTTAGCGGCTCCGTAATGGACTATTTCTAGGGAGAATGAAATGGTTTTTCCCGTGCAGTGACCCTGACCGCTCCTTGTAAGGAGGCTAAGTACTGATTCAAAGGGAAAATCCTGATTTCCCGTGCCTTGTGGTACTTGAGACGAGCATCAGCCGAGCGGAAGCATTGTCAGGCTGGATCAAACCAGAAGCCTGTCTAGCATCGTCGCCTTGCCTCCGAAAGTCACCAGGCTCAGCTCTTTGAAAGAAAGATGCAGAAAATCAGACAGAATAAAGGCTGGTTGAACACAGGGTTGGGTTTTTTTCTTGCCGCTCCGCACAGAGGAGCTGGTTTCTGGTAGGAGAAGAGGGTGACGGGACGGCTGCTCTCAAAGCCACCCCAGTCCCACTGAAATCGGCGGAGCCAGCGTGAAGGAGATTAAAATCTGGTTCTCCGTGTAGCAAAGTGACCGAGCATCATCAAGAGAGGAATTAATTGCTGGTGAATCGCTAATGAAGCATTATGAGTCAGCAGCGCTGCTCTGCGCCGGCGGTTTGATCTCCAGGAGATGGGGAGTTGTTTGAAATGCCTTCAATGGGTTGGTTTTGAAGCTGTTCCAGTTGCCGTCATCCCACGCTGCTGGGGATGGGGGGTGCTTGCCAATGAGGCTCCTGAGGGCACCCCCAGCCCCTTGGTCCCTGGTTCCAGCTGGGGGCACCTTGATGCTCCAGATGGAAGAATCCCTTGGTGACCCCGGGCTGCCCCAGAGAGCTCTTGGCCATCACCTGGGGGTTCATCATGCCCATGGGCAGGGGGGTCTGATAGGACGAGGAACCAGCCTCAAGTTGCCCCAGGGGAGGTTTAGGTTGGAGCTGAGGAACAATTTCTTGCCCACTGTCAAGGGTTGCCCAGGCGTGTCCCAGGCTGCCCAGGGCAGGGGTGGAGTCCCCCTGATCCCTGGAGGGGTTTCCAAGCCGTGGAGATGTGGTGCTGAGGGACACGGGGCAGGGGTGCCCTGGCAGGGCTGGGGGAATGGGTGGGCTCGATCTGAAAGATCTCTTCCAACCAAACCCATGCTGTGATCTCCAGGTCCTCTGAGGACTGATGGCAGCTAGTAATGTGTTCACTGTAAAAGACACAACAAAAGCCCGTTCCTTGTCCTGCGTCTGTGGTGCTGGGAATGTTTAGTCTCATTTTAAAGGTTACTACCCTGCCAGCTTCCTAAAATTGTCCAGCAATACCCTCCCCAGGAGCACCATGGGCTCAAAGCGATGTCCTTCCAGCCTCACCCACAGCTTGGGAGAGAACTGGGGAGGGGAGGGTGGAAGTGGAAAATAAAACATTAAGGAAAAGAAAAAAAAACAACACCAAGAACCAAGAGGGAGTGAAGAGGAGGGAGAGGCTCTTTTCATCTGTCTAATAGCCTGTTTCTGACAAGGAGCCTCTGTTCTCTTCCCGTGGAAAGCTTTTAAGAGCCCGGAGAAGGACAGGCAATTACGGGAAGGTTGGTGTACCTGATGGGGTGTTGTTACAAATCACTCGGCTGCGGCGGCCGGGGCGTTTTGGAGCGTGGCCATCGCAGACTGATTGTCGCACAAGGGGCAGAGGATTTGGGGACGGGGGGAAGAAGTGGAGGGCTCCATCCCCTTGGGCAGCCCCGGCTGCGGGACCCGCTCTCAGCCCGGTGTTAATGGTGCATTAGCGACTGGAGTCAGGCGAGATGGAGGGTTCCGCAATTAGCGAGCGACATTAACGCTGCTCATCAGGTGCCTTCCCAGCGTCAGCTGGAGGGGAAGTGAAGGCTCATCAACCGAAATCACTGAGAGCTCTAAAGGGCAAGGCTGGGCGAGAGGGGAAGTGCGCCAAGGAAGTTGGGGGGTGCTAAAAGAGTGAGTGAGAACCGGCCCCGCGTCCTTCCCGGGGGGCTGGGCAGCCGTGGGCAACCAAGTTAGTAAAGCACCTGGAGAATACATCTTAGGAGAGACTGAAGGAGCTGGGACTGGTTAGTTTGAGGAAGAGGAGGCTGAGGGGAGACCTCATCGCTCTCTCCAGCTCCCTGAAGGGACATTGCAGAGAGGTTGAGGCTGGGCTCTTCTTGCAGGGAATTAGTGACAGAACCAGAGGGAATGGTTCCAAACTGCAACAGGGGAGGGTTAGGCTGGAGAGTAGGAAAAAAGTTGTACAGCAAGAGCAGTCAGCTCCTGGAATAGGCTGCCCAGGGAGGGGGTTGAATCCCCATCACTGGATTATTTGAAGGGTGTTTAGATGTGGTGTTGGGGGAGATGGTTTAGGGGCGAACTTTGCAGAGTAGGGTTAACAGTTGGACTCGATCCCAAGGGGCTTTTCCAACCTCAAAGATTCTATGATTCTATGATCTCCCTCCCCATGGGGATGAGGGAAGGAGCGGTGGGTGGTTTTGTGCTATAAACCACTTCTTGGAGCCCCAAAGAATCTCCTTTGCTGCCTGGCCTTGCAGAGGTTTCCTCTGCCACCCCTGGAACGGGCAGCACAAGCAAAGCATAAACTGGAGGATTAATTTAAACCGGGCTGCTAAAGCCACTTGTTGTGTTTTCATCCAACAGCAGGAGCAGCAGCGTTTGTTTCCCATTTTGGGCATTTTGAAGGTGGCAACGCTCCTCGGAAGAGCCATGGGACGGAGGGTGGCTCATCCTCCTACATCAGGGGCTGAAAATCTCTTTAAAAGCCCCTGGGAGGGCCCAGCCTCAGGTTCTTGAGATGGGAACAAACAATTGCTGAAGCTTCAGGGGTTGGGAGCAGCCTGGCCAGAGGAGTTTTACTCTAAATTTAATTCAACTTTACTGCTAATAAAAGCTACCGGCTCCACGGAGAGGGGCACAATGCCCCGTGTCTCTGGCAAGGTTATTTTTGGCTCATCTTAATGTGCTTGAAAGCCACAGCAATACTGCGAAAAAAGGCTCAGCCATAGGATAACTTAATTAAACTTTACTTAAGAGAGTTAAATATTCATTATTTGGCTTCAATTACTGCTTTTGCTGAATCCCCACCCCCACCCCCCTTCCCTTTGCTGTTTTCGCTGGGGCTAATTAGTCTAATGGCTGCTCCTTGTTATGACCTGTTTCTGTTTGGGGAAAGGGAAAAAAAAAGAGCAAGACGCTGTTGCTTGATATTAGCCAGGGCTGCTCCGCTGGGGGATGCTCGGGGTTATGGTGGGAGTTGATGTTTTACCATGATTCTGTAATATTTGAGGGTATGTGGAAGGCGTGTGCTTGCACGGCTGCTGGTGGGTGGCACATCTGCTCAGCTTTGGGGTGTCTAAAGCTCGGAGCGGCTGGGACAGCCCAAGCGAGCCAGGCTCGCAGGAGTTAAGCGCGCGGCAGAGCATCCGACAGACCCTTGCCACGGAGTTTTTCCTCCTGCAAGTGGGTCAGAGCAGCTCTGCGGAGCTGGGACCTGAGCATCAATTTTAATTTCCCCACCGTGCACCGTCTGCGACTTCACCGGCTTGGAGCTGCCGCGCTGATTTATTTAAGGTTTCTAAACCCGCTGCCGCTGCTCGGGCTCTCCCCGAAGAGCAGCCAGAGCTGCAGGCAGGGCACCTCAGACACCAGCCCTGCCTGGGGACGACGTGGCAGCAGCTTCTTGACACAACCAAGAGTTGCTGGATGTCCCAGGAGAGCCTGGCAGGCTGCAGCAAAGCAGAGCTGCCAGCTCATGGAAATGTCCCTTTCCTTGCCCGGCCATCACCCTGGCGTCTGGCCTCCTGCCGGGGCTTTCCTGCTGAATCCACAGTTCCACTGTTGAGTCTGAGCCACCAGCTCGTGTCAGAGAAAGTTGAGTTTGGGGTGGTTTTTTTTTCCCCCCCTCTCCTCCTACGCAGAGGAATTCATTGTGGTTTTACGCATCGCTTGGAAATGTTGTTATTTAAATGTGTTTTCACTTGAATCCTAATTCTGGAAAAAAAAAAAGAACCACCTCAGCCTTTCAATGCCGAGTTGATTTAATTTTGTTCCCTGGCTTCGTATTCCATTAAATCTGCCATTGCTTTCGCTCGTCCAAGGTGGAAACGTGTGTCAAGATTCCTGATATTTCTACTGGCACCCTTCAGAGGGGGAAAGTCTGAGCGAACGAACCTCCCTGATGCTCCGGATAAGACTTTTCTGCGTAAAAACCACCCAGCTGAGGTGCCGTGCTGAGGAAACGAGCCCCAGCTCCTTCAAACTCCTCTGCAAGCTGTTGTGCAGCGAAGTTCTTGCGTCACCAGCATCTCAGCAGGTTTCCATCTGCCTCCTACAAATGTTGCTCTTTGCTCAGAGGTGGTGATGGACGCGGTCCCCGCTGCCAGACCCTGCTGACCGAATCCTGCCACCTCCCTTATCTTAGATATTTGGGGGTAGAAAATGCGATTTGGTCCTTGCAGCGGCCGCGTTCTCAGGCTGGCAAGGCGCAGGAAAACCTTTGCTGTAGAAATGAGCTTGATTCCGTAAACCAGCGTCAGGGCAGGTGTCAGAAAATCAATCGCGGGATGTCATCGAAGCCCATAAATCAGCTGGAGAACCAGGACAGGTCAAGGGGAAGCGCGGAGCGATGGCAGCTTTCGGGCCCCGAGTGAAAATAGCTCATTTTGTGCGTGTGTTGTAGAGCAAGTTCCAGGAAAAGAATCTAATCCATCTGGCAGCTCGCAGCCCAGGCTGGATGCTGAGGATGGGAAAGCATCTGGAGCTTGGGGAGCGCGTCAATGCTGGCTGAGACACGGTAATTTTATGTTTACCCTGATTATTTCCATGCGCTGAGGATGAGTTTTTCCCACAAAGAGAAGGTGGCAGCTCTGACCTCTTCATTTTCCAGGGAGGGTCTGATCTTCATCAACCTGCGCAGCCCTTCGCAGGGCAGGGTTGGGTGGGATGGGCATCGGCTGCAGCCCCGCTGTGTGAACATGGGAAGGTTTGCAATCTCATGGATGAGAAAAGTCCTCCTGGGCTGTACAATTCCCTGGAAAAGGAATCGGAGAAGCTGTGCGGGAAGCTTCGGCAGGGTGGCTTTTTGGCCCCGAGCCCAAGCAACTTGTAAGCAAGGTGCAAAGCTCCAGCACGGCTGCACCCCTTGCACGGGGCCCCTTCCAGCCGCCGGGGGATTCGGTGACAGCTTCATCCAAATTAGGCAGCTCAGCAGCTCCCCAAGTCTGCGGGGACCCTGCAGAGGCTTTCCCAGGCTCCCCACGTGGAAACCGTTTATAGGAACCTCGTGTGCATTTCTCCCCTCCTGCTTTTCGTCACCCTCCCTGGCGCCGCAGGGAGCTGGGGAGGGGGGTTGCAAATCCTTGCAGCGGGAGATGGGGTGGGTGAATTGGGGAATAGGTTGGTGCTAGGTTAGGTAACAGGTTACAGGTTGGACTTGATGATCTCTAAGGTCTTTTCCAACCTTGTTAATTCTGGGATTCTGTGATTTAATTGGGGGGTCCCCCAGCTCAGTCTGTTGGCAGCCCAGGGGGCTGTGCCCTGCCTGGCACCTCGGTACACCCCAAAATATTGAGGGTGGTGTTTGATGGCATCGGTATCGTCGTTAATGCCGACACTTCATGCAAAGCCTGCCTCCGTCACCCCGTGCCGTGTCCCAGGGGCTCTGCTCTTCGTTCCCCATCTCCCAGGGGTGTCCCGGAGGCATCGCCAGCCTTTCTCCATAGGGATTCTTCCCTGTTTAACCAAGTATCGATCAGTCTGGGCTGCGGAGCCTGCAGGGACCAGGGAATGAGAGGAGGGTAGAAGGGAGGTGGGGGCCAATGCAGATCCCCCCAAGCTTGTCCATTCCTTTGCTAAAACCCTGGACCCACCAATCTTGGCTGCTCTGAGCTGGTTGCTTTTTGTTATTACTCTTGCTTATTAAATCATTACCACTTCTGTTGTGCTTTCCATTTTCAAAGCACTTCCTAATGGCTCACTAATCCTTGGCTGTGTTTCCTGACAGTCGGGGGAGCTGGTCCCCTCTCCTTGGGGACCGATCAGAGCAGGAGAGGGGACGTTCACATGGCAGTGCCACCCTCAAAGAGCAAATCCTGGGGCTGCCACCAGCTCTCCCCAGCCCAGGGTGCCCCCAGCCCCTCCTGCACCCAGTGCAGCTCTGGCCAAGCCATCGCTCAATCTGCCATCCCCTCCGTTTCCTCGCTTTTTCTGGTAGCTGAGCACATAATGCTCGTCCTTCAACGGGCTGGAGCTTGCAAATAAGCCTGAAAAATGGGCAGCGAGCCTGGAGGCAGCTGCTTTCTTGGAGCGCGCTTGCTTGTGTTTCGCTCGCTTGCCTGGCTCTCCACCTTCTCCAGCCAACACATCGCTCCGGGGGGCAAGCCTCACTTTGCTGGGGTCCTGGCAGCGGGGTAGCAGAGGCTGGTTCAGCCCCACTCCAGGGATGGGCAGATCTCCTTTGGGATCCTGTGCCGCCCTTGGGAAAGTCGAGGGGCATCTCTCCGAGTGTGCGGGGAAGCTGAGCGCAGCCAGCCCTGCTCGCAGAGAAGGGTGCGAGCTCCTCGCTGGATTTTCTCTGCTCACACCCCAAGATCTGGGCTCTCGTAGCTCTTCCACCAGCCTCGCCACTGCCCCAAGCCATTGCAGGCAGAGAGCACCCCAGGACTGCCTGTGGGGTGTGGCCGGAGGAAAGGAGGTTGCTCCAGTGTGAGCGCACGTGGTAATTATGGAAAGAAGCTTCAGAAAAAAATTGAAGACAGAGGGGAAAACAAAAAGAGTCCCATTTAAATATGACAGCGCTAATGATGTGTTCAACTAGTCTGGAGCTTAGAAAGTGGATTTTCCCCAAGTGTATCAAATGCTGTAAGGCAGAGATGATGAACCACCGGTGCTGGTGGGATCCCCAACATCACCGCTGCTCCTTGGTGTGAGCCAGGGTGGTGAGGCTGCGCCAGGGGCTCGCCCGGGCGATTTAACCCGGCCTCGTCCTCCCTGGCAGCTGCTCTTTGCAGCCCTGCCCTTGGTTTCTCTGGGCTTTGTTCAGCAGTCGCGTAGCCTGGAGCACGGCGAGCAGGAGGATGTGGAGGGCGGGATGTCTTTATTTACAAACAAGGCTGTTCAGGGGAAGAGCGGGTTCGAGTTTGCTGGAGAACTGTCAACCTTGAACATCAGAGCAAAGATTTACTATTGTTGGCGCTGTTATTGCTGCAGATTTACAAACGCCGGAGCTCGGGGAGATGCGTGTTCTGCTGCGCCGTTCGAGGCGGTGGGAAACGGGGTGTGTGGCTGGAGGGGAACAGGCGAAACCAGCGCCAAAGCTTCAGGCTGGATTTTATTCCGTTTTCCATCCGAAACCACACCAGTGAGAAGCAATCAAAGAGTTTCACTGGTGGTGTTTCGTAGGTCAGGAACAGTTTTGGAAGTGGGGATTCTTTTTGGAGCAATGTTTTGCCTCTTCCAGGTTTTTGGTAAGATGCAGTAAAACCTTTGCTTCCCCTTCGGTCCCTTTGAGGCAGCAACTTTGGTTTCCCAGTTTGCTCGACCTCCAGGCTTGCCGAGGTGTCTGGTGTAGTTTGGAAAGCTAAGCATCACCGTGCTGCCCTTGAGCTTGGGACTGGCAGGCATGTGTCCACATCAGGAGCAAGCCCTACCCGAGTCCTCTCCTCCCCGGTGCACGGAGGGTGTTCCAGGCCCAGGAGCTCCCTGGGTTCCAGGCTGCTCTCCACGCCTGGCGCAGGGTGAAGCACCAGGGTGGGCGGCAGCTTGACGGTCTCTAAACGACACCAGTGGGCGGTCAATGCAATCGATCCAGTGTCGTTCCTGGAAATCGCCCTCTTGCAAGGCAATTTTCTCCACCAAAGGTCCTTGTTAATAGGGTGAGCTGTCCGTGACCTTTCGAAGGGAGAAAAATGATGCAGGATCCCAGCACTGCTATTACAACTGTCACCTTTCTCCTCCGTTCTCCTCCTCCTCTTGCCTTTCTCTCCCATCCACTCCTGGGTCCTGAGCAGAAACGTTGGGGATCTGCTCATGCGCGAACCAGCGAGGTCCCAGCGTCACCTTTGCCCATCTCGTTATCCGGCTGCAGACGTTCCAGCCGGAGCTGCCTTTGTCTCCTCTCCCTCTCCAAAAGCCATTCCTCCTCCTCCCAGACTGCGGAGGAAGCCGGCGCTAAATTGCTGACTCCTCCAACATGAATATTGTTCAATTATTCACAGATGTGTTTTGGCCCGAGCTTGACAAAAGCCTCTGCTTCAGCATATTTCTGTCTGCTCACCGAAGGCGCTCGTGCTAATGCAAAATCAGCCGTCATTAGCGCAGCCTCGCACCAGCTCCCGGCCGCTCCGCGCTCGCTGCTTTTATCCACGCCATCATTTCCTCTTAGGATTTAATTAACGCCAGAGAAACCCGTTTCTCCCGCAGCTCCGGAACGCCCAAGACATTTGGTGAAGATGCTTGAATCTGGAGCCCTCCCGCTCGGTCTCCCTCTACAGAGATGCTGCTGCTGGAGTAGAAAGGGAGATCGATGTTGGGGTTTGTCCCCGTGAGCGTCCTTGAGCCCAGCTTTAGCAGCTCAGGGAGAGGTTTGGAGCCTCCTTTCCGCAGCCTTTGGCTGTGGCCTTGTGGCTCAGCCCCACGTAGGACACACAGCCGAGTTTGGGTTAGTTTGGATGGTTTGGCCTTGATGTCAATCCCCCTGGAAATGTCAGAGAGGCCTGAGTGAAGTTTGTGTAAAGTCCCTTGAGCGTCCCAGGTGGATGTTGGTGCTTTAGCTGGTCTGGCTCCAAATTTCCATCCCTGCTGTGGGATGTGATGGATCTCGGGGGGTCCATCCGCACCTAATCTCTCCGCAGTGCTGCTCCTCTCTCAGACAGCCACAGGAATCCACAAAACCAGGAGACCCGAGTGCTTTAAACCCTCAGCAGCCTCCCTCTCCCTCCTCCTGCACACACACTGATGGTTGGTGATACATCGTCGTGCTTTACTGGGACATGAGCAGCCAGCAGGAGGCAATTTTAAAAACTAATATGATCTCCGAGCTTTAGACTGCTCCATCAGGAGAAACAGCCACACAACCCACTCCTTCTTGTGGCAAATTTGGGTGCTGGGCCCTTTCCTCAGGGCGGAATTGAAGCTGGGTGCTCTCCAGGAACACTTGGCAGGGGTGATGCTCTGGTTGCCCATCACCATGGGTGCAGGGCAGGGCTGGCTCAGGGATGTCTCCTCATCTGCCCGAGTTGCTCGACAGCATCCATTTGATTTTTCCTGATGGGTTTGTGTGTGTGATGCCTGATTGGGATGGACGGACCTAGTCAGGAATGGTGGATCCTGTTCCTCGCTATGACCCCGGCACTAATCAGCTCTGACCATGTTTTCTGACCCTTTTTCCCCTTTTTTTCCCCCCACTTTTTCTCACGTATCCAAATGCTTTGCCATATGCCATGGGAAATCCTGAGGGCTACTCTCCCCAGGAGTTTACACGGGCACTGAGCAGCTTCCCGTGGTGAAGGGCAGCAAGTTGTGGGGCCATTTAGCCTGGGACAGCAGCCAGGACTGCTCTGTCTGAATTCAGAAGCCTAAGCTTGAGGTGTAAAATAAGATCCAGGAGTTTGTGGTGTGCAGGAAGCCTCTGGCAGCACAGAGATGCTGAGCCCTGGTCCTGCTCTTCTCCCAGTGTGGTTTGGGTACCACTTTGGGATCAGTGGTCCTCCAGGCTGGAATTTGTGGTGCTAAAAGCTCCGTCCCATCTCCCTGGTTCTTTCCCTGACTGTTTCCCCTTCTCCAGTGGACGCTCCTCGCCTTGCACCCCCTCTGGCAGTGCCGGTTTCTCACCCGCTATCCTTGTCTCGCCTGTCAAGGGTTTTACGCCGAAAGCTTTAAATCGCTCGGGTTAACCTCGGGTCCCGGCAGAACCTGCCTCTCGCTGCCCTTGCGATAAGCACTTGAAGAATCCTATCTTTAATTAAACTGCCTGGGCTCTCTTCTCCATCAGCTCCTCTAGGTGATAAGTGCAGACGCAGCAATGTCAGCGCTTTACCCTGAGCTGCTGGGGATTGTGTGGGTAGGAGATGCCTTTATCCCCTGTGGATCCCTCTTTTCCTGGCCAGGAATGGGCCAGTGCCTGCTCACCTCACTAGCCAATGTCCCGACACGCTGCGGATGCTCTCCCAGTCCGTCCTGGGAGAAATTCTCCTGGTTTCTGGGCAGTGACAGGGGATGAAGGGGACACCGAGTCCTTTGCCAGGACTCCCAGCCCCTGCATCCTGCAATGCTTGCGGGAAAAGCAGGCGGCGAACACCCCGCTATTGGCAGGGCTGCTGTGCTCGGGAATAAATAGCCACGGAGCCTGAGGCAGAGAGAGAAAGGCCAGAACCGGGGAGAGAGCTCAACAGAAGGAGCTTGTTTATGCGCCACGAGTAGAGGAGAGGGGGAAGATGATGGGGGGCAAAACAGCCTCTGTCGGAGGAAGCAAAGACTGGAAATCAAGCATTTTTCCTCCTCCTTTATCTTTAAGTGAAAAGATCCAGAACAAAGCCCCCGTCAGTTGCTCCTGCAGCCCCAGGCTGGCTGGAGCCGGGGGCGCGAGCCTGGGCTCGGTGCCCTGCGCCAGGCGGGCACCACGGGGATGCTGGCAGGCCAGCGCAGTGTCCCCATGAGCCCATCTCCTTGCCCTCGGTCTCTTCCTCACGTGCTGCCGGAGTTAAGGACGTGCAGAGGTCTCCTCCATCAAGCCGACAAGCAATTACCACCGGCAGGAACCAGCTTAACATTTTCTCTCCTTTTCCGGCTTGCGTTAAGCACCCAGGTGCCCCAGCCCGGTGCTCTCTCGAGGAGCCTTAATTCCCTCTCTCCCTAAACCCTCCCGTATCAAGCCGTAATTAACCCCAGCCCAGCTTCTGCACAGGAGGCAGAAATTGGGCTTCTTTTTGTGGCCACACTGCCAGCCCACCCCTGTATTTCTCTATAGGCACTTTCCTTACATCGCTTGATTCCGAGGGACTTTTTTCTATCGTCAGAGAACGGATCTCCCAGCGCATCTCCCTAAGGCGATGGGATCCCAGTGCCGAGCTCCCTCCTCCCAGCTCCGAAAGCTTTATGGATGCTCTGGGGTGCCCCAAAAGCAGGGGTGACCTCGAAATAAGCAGCTGGGAGAGGTGCTGAGGGGCCTGGTGCCGGCACAGAGGCTGAACGAGCAGCAGCCGAGCGGAGCCCGTTGCGAGGAGGCGGCGTGGACTGAATAGATGCTAATTTATGTGTATTTACAGACAAGGAACCCGCGCGTTCCGTGCGCCGCCGTACCTGCCAGGTTCAAAGTTAACCTTGCCAAAGCAGGAGAGGAATGTTAATGGGGAGGAGCTGCTGCAGCTGCCGGGGGCGCAGGAAGAGCCTTCCTCCCTTTCCTGGCTCCGAGGAGGAGATGCTGGCAGCAGCACCTCAGTTATCGTAGCAGATTCTTATTTAAAACTCCCTTTTTTTTTTTTTTTTTTTTAAGTAAAGGGAATTTTCTTCGCCTTTGCGGAGGTTTTCAATGAGCCAAGAGGGGTTTGGGGCTTTATTTTTATTTTTTTCCTTTTCCCCCCCGTATATTGGAATTGATTTATTTTGTTATGCGATATCGTCTAAGGTTCACAGGCTCATTTGGCTAAATTATTCATCAGCAAATTTCTAAATAATGCAGCGGCTTTTCTCTTTTTGCAAATTCTACTCTTATTTCTTGCTTCTTAGGCCAGGGCTGGAAACTCGTACGCACTAGCGGGGTCTTCATTGCGCCTTGCTCCGGGTTAAGCTGGTGACGACTAATGACTGGAAGGCTACAGGCTAATTAAATCAAGTCATTATCCAGAGCCCATGATCTGCTCCAAGCTCTGATGTGAATGGAGGAGTTGACCCGGGTGGGTGCTGGAGCAAGCTGGGAGATACTGGGTGGAGAGGGGAGCAGAGGAGTCCACTGGGCAGGCTCTGGTTGGGATCCCATGTGAGGCTGAGGTGATGGCGACCCAGAGAAGATGGAAAGAACTGCCCAGGGCTGTGACTGAATTGCTGAGTCCTTGACAGTCGTCATTGTCCCCAATTACCTTCAATTACCCAGCGAGGAGAGGTGGGAGAAGGGGGATTTCCAGGCAGAAAGGCGAGGGCTGGTTTCTTTCAGCGCCGTCAAATTTCCATCGCATTAGAGATCCCAGCGGCAGCGAGAGCAGAGCAAGAAGCATTTTGCCTTTGAATCAGCGAGCCAGATCTGATTTGCTTTCCTTTCAAATCGCATTTCCCAGCAAATATTCCCCGCCCTGCCCCGGGAAGAGGAGTGTAAAGGAGCGAGATTTGATGGTTTAGTTAAGGAAGGCAGAGGAGCCCCGGCGAGCGCGGGCTGCGGGATGACACCTTGTCTCCTTCGGTTCCCAATTAGGGGATGATGAGAACGGAGAGCCTGGCACAGGCCAGGCAGGCGGCAAAGCTCCTGCTGCTGCTGTGGGTGCTACTGGTGTGGATGCAGGTAGGGCTGTGGGTGCTGCTACTGTGGGTGCAGGTCGGGTTGTGGGTGCACGCAGGGCTATAGGTGCAGATATGGGTGTAGGCAAGGCTATGGGTGCAGATATGGGTGCAGGCAGGGCTGTGGGTGCTGCTGGTGTGGGTGCAGGCAGGGTTGTGGGTGCAGATATGGGTGCAGGCAGGGCTGTGGGTGCTGCTGCTGTGGGTGCAGGTAGGGTTGTGGGTGCACGAAGAGCTATAGGTGCAGATATGGGTGCAGGCAGGGCTATGGAGGGAGGCAGGGGCTATGGGTGCAGATATAGGTGCAGGCAGGGCTATATAGATGGAGGCAGGGTCTATGGGTGCAGGCAGAGCTATGGATGGAGACAGGGGCTATGGGTGCAGGCAGGGCTGCTGCTGCCACCTCATCTGCATTCCTCAGCGGCTCTCGCTGTTTTCAAGTCCCAGGATGTGATGCTGATGAAAGACAGTTAATTCAATTTCAACAGAGAAATTGATTAATGGACTGGATTAAAATAAATCCCCGATGTCCCGAGGTCTCTGTGAAGCATGACAATTGCCCCTTATCTCCCCTTCCCGCGCCGGCGAGAGGAGAGGGGAAAGGGGGCGAAGGCGAAGGGCAGTGGAAGCGACGCAGCAGCGGCTGGGAGGGGGGAAGAGCATCCAGCATCCACCTGTAATTAGCTCAATAGCTTCTAATAACGCCCTCCCCAGATAAGCTGACCCAAAGGGAGTTGTCGGTGCTGTGGGATATTTTGGGGAGCAGGACTTCATGTGGGACTGGGGATGGTGAATGCTGGCAGGGCCAGGGCTGTGGGGATCCTCCTCCTGCCCTACTTTCCCATCCCAGGAGCCAGGGAGGAGAATTTGGGTGCCCCTGGTGCTGGGCTGACCTGGTTTGGTTCCCCAGGACCCCGCAGGGGCTCGTCCCCGAAAGCAGCTCAGCGGTGCCAGGTACAGAGTATATGGGTCAGGGTCCTCTGCCTGGGTGGGAGGGGAGCAAGAAAATCCCAGAGCAAGCTCATCTACTGAAATAAAGCTGGAAACCCCCCAGTCGTCCCCTCTCCAGGAGGCCACGAGGGTTAAATCTCAAAGGTGGGCAGGGAAATACCAGTGTTGCCATTACAACCCTGATGTGCTGCTCGTGGGGTTAGAGCTCAGTGGATTTGCTCTAAAGAGGAGCAGAGAAATGCTTCCTCCTCTTTGGTCTCTCCTCTGTTCCTCGTGGGCTGGCTCAGATGCTCTTCCCCGCACCCAAAAAATCACCCGTGTGAGCGACGCTTCGGCAGAAAGTGGGGCTGGAAGGGAGCACACAGGGTTCTTCCCGCTTATTCATGCACTGGGCATCTTGCACCGTCCTTTGTACCTTCCCAAAACACACGCAGCCTTTTGTACCAGCTTCTACCACTCTCCAAATCCTTCCAGGGGGCTTCCATCCCCTGTGATCCCTCCATCTCCCCTGGTCCCTCCATCCCTCTGATCCCTCCATCCCCTCTGATCCCTCCAGCCCATGCCCTATGCCCATGTTTTGGTCCAGCTTTGCCAGAGGTAAGGCAAGAGCATCCTCCTAGGATGGGGATTTCCCCCTTGGGGAGCTGTGCCTGTGCACGGGGTGGGCACAGTCACGGCCAGCGGGATCTCACCCACCCCTTGGAGATGTGCTGAATATTTAGTGCTGTCTCATCAGCCTCGAGAAAGAGCCGTGGAAGGGAAAGCGCAGAGAAGCGAGAGGGTTTGGAGGCTTTACCGAGTCATGGAGAAGAGAGGATTTCTGGATTTTGTGATTAGTTTTATGCCTGAGGACTCAAAACTTCCAGCCTGGCAATACCCGTAGCCTCCCTTCCAGTCCTTGAGTTCAAAGGCAATTTGTCTGCATAAAATTGGAGCAACCATTAAATAAGGAACTTTGATACTCTGGCGAGTGGCAAAGCAGAGAAATGAGACGCGCTGAGCCTCGGCCCAGTAGGACTTTCCTGAGCGAGGAACCTGAATAATGCAGAGTCGAGATTAATCCCATGTTGTGGTTTATTGTGCTTTGGATAGCAAACACAGGCGGGCGAGCGCGGCCCCCAGGGCTCAGGGGCCTCGTTTGCCATTGCTCTGCAGTCATTTATACCCGTGCAAAGTGAATATAAAATGCCACGATTCCAGCTCTGCTGGCGTTTGACATCCGCTTTGCTCGGCTGCTGCACCGGAAAACGGCTGCGTGAGGATGAGGATGGGGAGGACCAGCTCCACCGGCCCCTCTGCCCACCCCACCCTTGGTCCCACTCCCTCTAAACATCTTTTCCTAAGCGAAATTTCCCTTCTGGAAAGTTTGCAGGAGCCACTTGGCCTTTCCTTCCCTTTTCCCTTGACTCCAGCCGCGTGGTTCGTGTTAAACACACGTTGCCTTCAAAGTGCCGCAAAAAGCCGAGTTTAAGGTCAGGTTCTGAAAGATAGTCCTAAAAAGTGGAGCAGAAATGTTGCTACAAGGGAAAAAAAGCCCAAGTGGCTTTGTCGCCCTTCCCTGGGGAGAGGACCTGAACTTCCCGGGTGGGACAGAGGAGCAAGCTGCTGGCGGGAGAGTCTGGCTGAAGGAGGATGGAATTCCCGCAGGCATCGCTGCCTTGCCCACAGGTCCCAGCAGTGTTGTAACTGGAGCTTTATCATCGGCTAAAAATGCAGCCGGGACATCTCAGCTTGCAGGGAAACTCCCTGGAACGTGCCAGGAGGAGATCAGGTTTAAACCCCAGTGGCTAGGAATACGAGTGAGTGTGGCTGCCACGATGGGCAGAGCCCGGCTGGGAACGGCACCAACGGTGGCTCTGGGGTCAGCCTGGGAAGGAAAATGCGCCAAGTGCAGGAGATTTTGATTCTTGTTGTTGTTTTTCCATCTTTTCTCTGTGGTTCTGAGGTAGGACGGGGCGTCTACCCCGGCTGCGTCGCACGCTTTCTGTTCTCTGCCCTGGCAAGAGGGGTTGGCAGCTCCCCAAAGCCTGGCAGCGTTCGCAGCTTTTCCCTTCTGAATCAAACCAAACCAAACCACTGAAACCTGGAAACTTTCCTACCATGATGGATTTATTTATTTTTTAAAAAAAATTTATTATTATTGGTTTTTAACAAGCACGATCTGATCAAGGAACTGTTTCCGTAACGTTGGATGGTTCCGCTTCAAGACTGTCAAAACAATCATGGCATGGAAAGAAGATTATTTCATTTTGGTGATGTCAAGATGTTCGAATCCAGGGTAATACCCAGGGATGGAAACACAGATCCGAGCTCAGCACCCGCAGCTCTCCTGTCCCCGGCACTGCCAAACCCACCGTCCAAGCCACCCACCCTTTGTGCCGTGCCTGGGACACCGTCCCCAGCCGCCGTCGGCTTTTCCACCACTCTCCGTGTTATTTTCGAGCCATTTAGCAGATTTTTTGTCCTTGGCTTCCCAGAGCAGGGCAGGGCCGCGCCTGTGACGGGCTGTCAGGCAACCCGTGCCTTTAATCCGGGATGAGGAAGGCTCTGGGATTCGACTGGAAACGAGATCGGGGTGATTGCGGCTAAAGTGCTTTTTTATTGAAGCTTTCAGAAAACTTAAATGTCATCGGTCCTGTCAAAGAGAGACACAGCAGAACAATAACAGGGGCAAACGTGACCGGATCCGTGCGCGGGGATGGGGAAGGAGTTTCTCACCCTTTATTCTCCTGGCACACTCTGCTACTTCCCCCAAACTCGCCAGACGAAGCACAGACGGAGACAGGGAGGAGTTTAAATATTTTAGGAGCGCGCTCACCTGGAGAAGAGCAATTTTGCTCCTAACAGGGATTTCTGGGTGGCTTCTCTTTAGAAGAAGCGTAACATGCGTGGCAGCGCTGCACAAAGCAAGCCCAACAAGCATGTAATTAACTATCTCGGAGATTAATGTCACTGCTGGCTAAGCGCAGAAGCACTTTCTGCGTGTCCCTGGAGGTCACCGCGTGGATGTTGGTCTGTTCTTCCGAAGAACAAGCCATAGGACAAGAGGAACCTGCCTCAAGTTGCCCCAGGGCAGGTTTAGGTTGGAGCTGAGGAACAATTTATTCATGGAAAGGGTTGTCACAGCTTGGCCCAGGCTGCCTAGGGCAGGGGTGGAGTCCCCCTGATCCCTGGAGGGGTTTCCAAGCCGTGGAGATGTGGTGCTGAGGGACACGGGGCAGTGGTGCCCTGGCAGTGCTGGGGGAATGTTGGAATGGTGCTGGGTGCCAAAAACAAGCTCCAGGCCCTGTCTGGGGGTGTTTTCCTGGCTGCCGAGGTGCTGGAGAGGGGGGAGCTGAGGATGGAGGGGCCAGAGGAGGGAAGGATGAGATGGCAGGCGGTGAGCAGCGCATGGACGTGTGAGGGCACACGGGAACTGAGACTTAAGCGCTGCCTTCCCTCTGGTTTTTGTTTCCCACGATGTGGCCTGATCCAGTATTTCTGCTGCAAAATCCGTCGTGGCTCTGCCGAGGCTTTGGAGGAGATCGCTAAAATCCGAGGAGCGCTGCAGAGGCGCTCTCAGATCCCGCAGCCGGCTTATTGACTGCCTCAAGAGCTCAGTCTGGAGACATTGGCCTCAAGTTAGGATTTTATGGGACCAAAGAGGCTTCCGGGAGCAGGTGCTGGATGCGTGGGGGGACACTGGGGCCAAATCACGCTCCCAGGCCTGAGGAAATCAGGGAAATCTTGGCGCTGATTTCCCCACGGCCACCCTGTGCTCGTAGGAGCCCTCGTCCTGCCGAGAGCAGCGAGCTGCCTCTCAGAGCGTTTGCCATGAAAAATCAGAAATCTTTGATTACGTTCAGGCTCTGCCTCACAGCTCGTTGCCAAAGGGACCCTTGGTTCCCCTCAGGCACTTTGTTCCTTACACAAGTTGTTGCTTTCCCTCCCCCACGCTGAGCCAAAGAAACCCTGCAGAATTAGCTGGTGCCAGGGGCGAGACCTCCGGCACCGGCATCCGTGTGCCCGCGAGCCTGAGTCCAGCCCCTCGGAAGCTCTGCCCACCCTCCTGTGCTCGCTGAGCAGCCCGGGGGTGTTTCTGGGTGGGCTTTGGTCCCTCTTGCTCAGTGACGGTATCCAAACCCAGCACGAGAAGCTGCCCCCAGCTGCCTGCAGCAGGTTTGGGGGTTCAGGAGTTTGCACACCCGTCTCTCACCCCACCCCAACCAGCCCAAGGGCAACACAGCCCCGGGTGCTGCTCTCCATCCGTGGCTGCGTGCCTCAGTTTCCCCATCTGCAAAATTCGGGCATTGCCAGTGAACCCTGGAGCGAGGTGGCTTCATTGCTGCGTGACAGAGGCCGGCTCCTGGCTGCCCCAAAGGCTCTCCCTGAGCTCAGGAGTCGCAGGCGGCTGCGGGCAGGGTCACAGTCACCGGGAATTTGCTCGGAGCCCCTAAATCAGTCAATTCAATCCCAGATTTTCCAGGCAGCATCTGCTCAGGGGCGAGCCAAGCACCAGCAGAGCCCATTAGCACTCGGCTGTATTCTGCTGCTCGTTCCGCTCTCCTTCCCTTCCCAGAGCCAAATTAAATCTCTTTTATTAGTTCCCTTTTTTTGTACACAACTCCTTGCACAATTAGTGAATCATTTTCAAGAGCACCGACTAATTGCCTCGCTCCGTCCTCACCTTGCAAGCCTTTTTGCTTTCATTTCGCCTTCACTTAATTTTTATTAGGATCAAGAGAGGAGAGAAACTCGACCAAGCTGCTGCCACTAACAGCAACAAACAACGAGCTCCGTGCTCTGGAGCCTGGCGGAGGCTGGTGAGCACCCTCAGGAGGCTTTTCCCCAGAGCAAATGGGGCTGTGCTCCTGGTGTCCCAGTGCCGTCCAGTGCTGCCAGAGCAGGGGACCTGCCGGCAGCTCATCCCCTTGTGCTAAGATACCAAATCCTCCCTTTTGATTTGCTCTCAAGGACTTTGCTTTGCTTTTCTCAGTGCGTTTTAGCGCAAGTCGGTGCTTAGCTCTTAACCCAGCAGCCTGGGGCAGCCTCAGGGGGTCACCCCGGGAGCCAGGGTGGGGAACAGCAGCCCTGGGTGGGGTAGGGGTGGTGAAGTCCCCCATCCTCCTTTCTACGCACACCCAGGCACAGGCTGGTTGTATTTACGAGCAAGGTATTTGCTTATTAACCATTGCCCGAGCTGCTTTGAATCCAGCGCAGGTTCGCAGCGAAGGGTCGATGCTGCCTGTTCCCTCTGCTGGATCCCTGAAGCTCTGGGGACCCAGATCAATTGAAGGCGACATAAATCACACTAATTAAACTATCCCGAAAGCGCGTTTTGCAGCCTCCGGGGGCCAGCTGCGGTGTGCAGGTGACCGCTTGGCAATCCAAGCACCGAGCGCCGGCTCCTGGAGGCTCCTCGTCGCAGACTTTGGGATAATTGATTTTGTGGTCCCTTTTCTTTATGGATGTCGAAGCCCTGGGAGCACCGGTAGCTGGGTCAGGGTGGTGAGGATGGGTTTAATTAGCTGTTCGTTTCTCCGTGGAGAGCTGGCTGGAGCCATCAGGTGTTGGTGGCTGCGCTCGGCAGCAACCAGTGGGTCCTGCCTGGATCTTCCGAGCATCACCAACCTCAGCACTATTTCTGTGGGGTCCTACCAGTTGCTCTTTAAATGCTGGGAGTCCAGGTGCTAACGGAGCGTTTTGAGGGGGCTAACAGAGATCTGAAAGATGAGTGAATGGCTGAGTGGACATCCTCTTTCCTGAGGTGCTGGGCGATGCTTTGCCAGACTGGTTGGTTGGTGCTGGGGGCTGCTGGCAGAGGTGTGCCACCCGCATCCCTCTGAAAGCCGCAGCATCCCCCGTCCCCCCCAGCTCATGAATATTCACACAGAGGCTGCTGCGCTTGATCCCGTGCTGTGCAATTATCATTTTAAAGGCTCTCAAATGCTTATCAGACTGGAGCATGATTTAAAGAAGCGGTTGAGCTGGTGCCTGCTGGGGCTCTGCTGTGGAGGTGGGTGGTGGGCAGGGGGTGAGCAGCCCCCTGCTCGCGGCTCCGCTGTCCTCGGCTGTTGGAAGGCACCAGGCTGGTTTTTGGGGATGGTGGCGGTGGGATTATCCTGCTCTCCTCCTCCCCAAAAGGCTGTCAGGCCTCTCCGCTTACCCCGTGTAATGAGCTTTCAAATCCACAAGCGAAAGGCTGGGACAAATCCAAGGCTACTCAAGGATTTCACGACCGACTCCCTGAGGATGGAGCCGCTCCCGACTCTCGGCTCGCGTCGCCCAAGAGGAACCCACCTTGGGGAGACCTCCTGGAGCTGCTGTTACCGCTCTGCTGTCGTATTCTGGGAAATATCCCGTAAACCCCACTCTGCTCGCAGCTCCCCATGTGCGCGTGAGGCTTTTTTATCCCTGTTAAAATTAATTTAAAGCACAGAGCGAGCGGCGAGCTGCTGCGCAGGGGGGGCTGGCGCAGGAGGAACATGTGTTTCCATCAGATATCTTGATGTGCTGCATGTGCTAAATACAGGCAGCGTCGCCTCAGAGCCGCTTCCCCGAGCCCTGAGGCCCGGCTTGCGTAGCCTGGGGTCTCCGAGAGCTTTTGTGAGGCAAAGAATAAATAACGGAGCATCGTTTGTTTCATTGTTAATTGCTCCCAGATAAAAGAGAGTCGCCGTTGGCACGGGGAAGAAGGACCCTGGCAGCTCTGGAGCGAGCATGTGGTATCCCAGCTTGGCTTGCTCTTCAGAAATGCTGAGCATCCAAAGGCACGGCTGCTGAAGGGACGGGAAATGAGAACGTGAGATTGCAAAAGCTACTGATGTTTCTGAACGGTTTCGTGCTGGGCCCTTTCCAGTGCTGACTGGGAATATCTTCTCGCCCGCCGCCCGCCCCCGCTCGGCGTCGCATATGCTGCTCGGCATATGCCGAGGGTTTGCACGGGAAACCTGGACGTCAAAATCCGCGTGAATGTGTTTCCAGGCTCGGGGAACAACCAGAACCGAGCTGGGATGGCAGTTCTTCTGTTTCCCCTGGGGTTAGGTATTTCCCACGGAAACCTGTGGAAACGCTCTGCTCTCCCACTCGGAACTGCCGCGTGGGAACCCATAGGAGATGGGATCGCTGAATTTCCCCTGGCTGTGCCCAGCCCCGAGCCCCGTGGCACACGTGGGAGGCTTCGTGCTCCAGGTTCACCCAAGTTTCTTTCCCAAAAGGTCGAACCTGTCGCTCCAGACTCGTCCTCCAGCGGGTGGAGAAGAAGGGTCGTTTCCAGGGGACGTGGGTCTAACCTGTTGCTCCGGACTTGTCCTACAGCGAATAAAGAAGGGTCAATTCCAGGGGATGTGGGGACCTCCTGGGCCACCCCGGGAAGGTTCTGCCTCCCTCTGTGAACCAGGGTTGTAGGAGAGAAATTTTTCAGAGCAGGTTTGGGTCTACTGAGTTTATACTTAGCCCAGTGCTTCTGGAAAAGCTGCTTGGAGACGGACTCTCTGCTGCCTTGGATTCGCTTTCTTCCCCCCTTCCCTTGCCTCAGGCCCATCTCGGGTTATCTCCAGCCGTATTATGAGGGGGCTTGTTCCTGCCAAGAGAGCTGGATGTTACAAGTGTCCTTTGAATGTGCAATCACAGCAGGCGACTCCCCTTTCCCTCCCTTTCCCAGGCGTCTGACTCGGGATCTTGTCGATGATTAAGCTCAGCGTCTCATAAATTATGTTTCGCCAAATTGCTACATTAATAAGGGGCTGTGTGTTCTTGGAGGATCATTAATTATAGATACATTTTTATTTCCCCGGCAAAACCGCCCATGCTCCTCGCTGGGTTGATTATGCAGCCACGGCAGGAGCCGAGCGCTGGGAGAGGGACGAGGACAAGGACGGGCTCGGAGCGGAGCAGAGCAGCGAGGGGACACTTCGCCGTCCCGGTTTAAAGGCTGTTTGCAGGGCAAGGGGAGGCTCTGAGCCCTGCTGAGCTTTGCACCCACCTGTGTGATGATCTGGAAGGCATTCCCCGGTCTCAGCTCTCTGCCAAGCCTGGAGGGCGATGCCTCGGTCTTCTCCGGCACTGGGTTTCATTGCGTGAGGGCAGCACATTCCCCTGCCTGCTTTGCAGAGATGATGCTGGGGGGGCTGCAGGGATTCCCCTGGAGAGACTCAGCTCCAGGACCAGCCTCCTGAATCTCACCCAGGTCTCTCACCACCTCACCCCGCAGCAGCTCTTTGCACTTCAAAGCCTCCCTCTCCCCGGGATGTCAGGCTCTAATTGTTCGGTTCCTATTAATAAGAAGATGCCTCCGATAGCAAAAGGCTGCTGCAGGGTTATATTATCGCTATTGATTCATTATTAACATCCGCTTAGGCCAGGTTGAAGGTTTAGGCTGCGCTCTCTGCGCTTTGGAGAGAGTCCAGGGAGTGTTGGAAATCGATGGCGAGTCTTCCTATCACCGGGATGGGATGGGGTGGGATGGGATGGGATGGCATGGGGCTGGCAGGGGATCCCCCGGCAGCAGGGACACCTCGGTCCCCAGCGGCGTGCTGGGAGCTATACCTGGAGGAAGGGATTTCCCTGACGTTTGCAAAGAGATGATAAATTCCCAATTTGCAGATTTATTACACGAACTTGAAGGGGCGGAAAAGTGGATTGCAGGGTGGGTTGGGTTTCTGGTGTAGGGGTTTTTTTTTCTTTTCTCTTTTTTTTTCTGAAAGCTGTTAAACTTTTATGTTGTTCTGTAACTGTAAATGAAGCCCGCCCTGCAGCTTAAAGAGTCCCTGATTAAATAGTTTCCCTTTCAAGCTGCTCTGAGGAAGAGGTCGAGGGCGTCCGTCTGGCAGCTCGGCGTGAGAAACCCTTTAAATAGAGGCTGATCATGGCCTTTCCCAAACAAACCCTGGGGTTGCATCACCTGTGAAATGAGACTGTTGGGTCTCAGGAGGAAGATGCCGGTGAATCAAGGCTGGAGGGACATGGCTCCTTCTTCCCGGTTCCTCTGTTTTCCACCCAGCTCCATCCCAGCCTGCGTGCTGAGCTGCCAGCATGAGGGGCAGGTAGCACTGGTGGCATCCCAGTGCTCTCCTCTGGTATTTGTTATCCGAGCTGTTGGAAGTTTGAAGACTCTTCCTCCCCGTGTGCTCTAGCCGAGCTCATCATCAATCACAGGTGAAGGGTGGCTCCGCCAGAGAGCGGCTCCTGCTCAGGGGGGACCTGGGCTCCCAAACCTTCAAGAAGCAGCTCTGCTCTTTAGGATATTGCCTCCCTTCCTCTGCTCGCTTGTCAGAGCACACACAGAATCCACCTTCTGCCCTGATTCTCATCAAAGATTTAGCAGCGAGGAGACAATGATATTTGCAGTGAGCTCACAGAGGCTCATCGTCTTTGCAGAATATACTACAGTACACTTCCGAGTACATTAGGAAGCACTATAAATATTTAAAGCTAAACTATCATTGCCCAAATAAACGAGTGAGCTCCAGTGGGGCTCGCTTTGCATGCTCTTCCTTGTTGCCTTAAGTCAACCAAGAGAAATCAGGGGGATGCTGCTTTCATTGAAGCTTTTTGGCACGTGGATGGGCTTTTCTTCTCCCTCTGGGCACAGCCTGAGCTGGGGGTGCTCAGGGATGCTGAGGACTGAGGCTGGGCTGGGGTGCTCTGGGAACTTTGGGATGCAGCATCTGCTCTGGATTTGGGGATGTCTCTGGAAGAGGCAGCCAAAAATTCCTGGAGAGGTGGGGTTAGCAGAGCTGCCCCCCTTTTCTGGGACTCAACAGCATCACTTGGGTTTTGCCTTTTGGAAGGCGACAGCAAAGGTGTCCATGAAACATGCTCGGCCACGTTCTGTCCAGTGCTTGAAGATATTAAGCTAATATTTTCTGCCTGTATTGTAATGTCTCCTGAACAAGCCCTGACTGATGGCTTGCGGGAGCCTGGCTGGAGCGGTGAGAGCACCCGTGTCCTTGGCGAGCTGGAGGCTTTGCTAGTAAAAAAGAAATAATCTATCCTGAGGTAGAGCTAAATATCTGCCTGAGAAAAAACTATAGATCGTAGGGATGATAGAAAATTGGCAGGGCTGAGGGAAGCCTCGTGCAGAGCTCGGCTCTGTGGCAGCTGCAAAATAAATATATTGATAATTCCCCTTTGGAAAAGTGTCTATAAATTAGAGTTGCTTGATGCTGCTAATAAGGGAAGTGGGTGATGAGAACGGCGCGTTAAAAGCCGGCTCCTGAGCCAGAGCCTTCTACATCTTGGTTCTCAGTCCCAGGCTGAGGGAGAGCACAACCCGAACCCAGGAGCAAACTCTGCCTCATCACCAGGGCAAGGGAGGGGGTTTGGGGTCCCTGGTGACCCCCAGCTGATGTCTGGCAGCAGGACGGGATTATTCCTACCACATTGATACCCTGGAGATAGTAATGGAAGGAATTTGACCGGGGCCTTTCTGTCCTCCTGGGTGTCTTGGCCAAGCAACCACAGGCCCTTGGCTCTGTTTTTCCCCTCCTAATTTCCCCCTGGTTTATTTGGATGCCTTGCAATGCTAGTGATCATCTGCAGTGCATGCACAGCCCCTGCCTGACATGACCGGGACGCTGGGGCCCATCGTGGGGTAATTATTGGAAGGGAAATAACTCAGCTGACCTCAGTGAATGGTTAAAATCCTGTAGGGACTGCAAAACTTTGCTCTCTTTACTGAAAGAAAATATCAAAAGACAAATAAAAATCTTGTTAGCTGTCTTTTCTCACACTGATTTAAACCACCACTTGAAGTTATAACTTTCTCCCCGGCCATCGAGCTGTCCTTGTTATCCTGTTCCACCCGGGACCTGCGTAGCATCAACACCCTCCACGGAAACTCCGGCTTCATGGAAACTTTCTTTTTCCATCCGCACCCCAGCAGCGAGGCAGCTCCTCCTGGTTTCTGCGGGCGCTGGGCTGGCCCTGGAGCAGCTCAGAGCTGTTACGGTACCGCCGAGCCTGTTTAATATCGAGTGATTTCCTGCTCCGAACAACACTTAATGTCAATTATTGCACGCGGCGCAGGCAGTTTTTCAATTAACTGCCCTATATAATTTTATGTTTCCAGTCTACTTGTATGTGGTTCGCGCATAAACCTCGCGAAATGATGGCCTGGGCAGACAGGAGCCATGAATTCATTTTCAAGAGGGCATGGCTGGGAGCCACAAAATCTGGGGTTTGGTCGCTGCTGGGTTTGCAGGTTTTGCCCTGGGCAGTTGGACCCTGCCGGGACAACAGGTCTACCTCCGAAGGATCCACATCTGGATTCCTGTATCGGTGCTCAGAGCCACCTCTGCAGCCTCTGTTTGGGTTCAAAACCTGTGGGTTTGGCCCCATTCCTGTGCTGAATGCTGTGATGCCGTCGGGTGCCTGGAGAAAGGGGGCAGACTGCTCATTTTGGGCAGAAATCACCATCTTTAACCGTTTACCCTCTGTCTCTCACGATGCAAACCGAGCCCAGCTTCCGATGGCTGCCGCTAACTTGGAGAGAGACGAGCCTGGGGTCGAGTATGTATATTTACTCTAATAAAATCCAAAGTGCTCTTTTTTGTTGTTGTTGTTGTTTAAAAAATGAAAACGAAGGTTCCCAGCGAAGGCAGGAGTAGGAGCCGTGCTCTGCCTGTCGGCTTGATGAATGTGCTGTGGTCCGAGCCAGACCACTTAGCTTCCCCTCGCGCTTAAACTAATCCCCGTGCCCATCAATCATCGGCGAGGGGGAGGCTCGGACCCTCCTTTATTACAGCCCCAGTAAATATGCACAGGAAAAGGGAAAAGGAGAAAGAAAAACCTTTTCCATCCCGGTGCCTTGTGCTCATCACCCTTCAAGGAGCAGATCTCCCAGGGAAGGGCCAGGGATGCCTCAGCCCCTCAGGTTTTCCCTTCCCTCCCTTGCAACAGAGGGTGTAAAAAGGAACTAACTGATTATTCTGAACCATCCTGCACCCAACAGGAGCCTGCATCCGTGACCTGTGGTACTTAAGGCTCGGTAAATATTGTCGTAATAATCAAGTGGTATTTATTTAATGTACAATAATTCTGCTGAGAAGCTCCAGCTCGGCGCACGGTTAATTAAAACTATCTCAGAAATTGGTCCTCTAGGGAGAATATTTTATGCTATCCGAGGGGTCTCTTTTCTTTCTCTCCCATCATTCCCCACCCCTCCTCTTTTCTCTCTCTGTCCCTGCTGTTATTTTGATCTTTTCCCTGTAATCCTGATGCTGCTGGCAGTTGGGTGCCCGTGTTCTGGCTGTTCCTCCTGGCAGGGGGACACCGATGGGGGGCTTGGCTTTACCCTTCTCTTGGCTCTTGGGATTTGAGCGCGCTCCCTTGCAGAAAATCAGATAGAGCTAAGGGAGCTTTGCCTCTGCTCCCCTGCAACCGGCACAGGAGGATTTGGGGCTGGGAAAGAGGTGGTGGTGGTGACGGTGATGCCCAGGGTGCTGCAATAACTGCTCCCAGGAGAGGAAGGGATGGATGGGGCCACTGGGACGCTGCTGCCTTTGGCCACCAAAGGCTGTCCGGGAAGGGAGGTAGGGAAGGGACCAGACCTGTATCCTAGTCCCTGCATCCCAGTCCCTACATCCTAGTCCCTACATCTCAGTCCCTGTATCTCAGTCCCTGCATCCCAGTCCCTGTATCTCAGTCCCTGCATCTCAGTCTCTCACTGGTTCAGGGATGCTGAGGAACTGTCCGTAGCAAGGGCAGCTCGCTGCGGCCGTCCCTTCCCCGGCGCGAAGGCGAGGTGATTAAAAGTTACTATCAGCTCGTGGCTGGAGGCTGGTAAGCTGGTTGTAATTACTCGGATATTAAGGGCCAGTGCAATTATAATTCCAAGGTAATTGGGGAACGCACTCGAGCGGGTTTGGCGCTGATGTCGTGTTTTACATCTCGCAGTGCGGCATTGAGCAGCACGGTCCCCGCTGCCCCGTCACAGGGGCTCCCCAGGCTCATGCCACCCCTGACCTATGTCCCCCTGTCCCATGTCACTCTGGTCCCATCACTGCCCACCCCACCAGCCCTTCTCACTGCCTCCATCCCACCCCTCTTGCCATCTGGGATGGAGAGAGCAGCCGCAGCAGCCAGGATGGGATGATTGTGCTCCACAAAGGTTTGCTGCAGCGGGGGGGAGCTGGGGGAAGTAGCAAATGAAAAGCATCTGATTGGGTGTTTTTTTTAATAAAAAATATTTAATTATTTATTAATTTATTTTTATTTTTAACTAACGGAAGGTGAGCACTTAGGAACAGGAGATGTTTGTGGCCTGTCTCCGGCCTGTGTGCCCCAGCTTCCTAAGGAACTGTAGGAGCTATGATCACCGAGCTGGAGGACAGGCCTCTGGGCAGTCCCTTCTCCACTGGTCAAACTGGGAGAACTGGGAAGGAAGTTTTTACAAGCTGAGTGATGCCAAAGCTGGACCAGGGATAATCCTTCCTCTGGGGCTTCAGATGGAGGGTGCTGGTATCCCCCAAAAGCACATAAAGGGGAGTTTATGGCACAAGGGGAGGGGGATATCAGGGGCTGAAGAGGGGGAATACATCGGGATGAGCCCTCCAAGGCGCTGTCTTTGCTCCCACCAGCCCTGGGTGAGTCAGGATTAGCAGCTCTGTTGCCTTCGCAGCCAAAGCAGCTCGTCTGAGCCTGAAGATAAGGTGCGGAGGCAGCGAGGGGAAGAGGAAACCTCTCTCCAGGCAGCCAAGATCTGCTGAGAGCCCCGCTGAGATGCAGGAGGCCGGCCAAGCCATCCTGCAGAAACGCTGAGCTGCTTTTTTGTCTTGCTTGGGGTGGGTAGATTTGGGGCTTGTTGTTTCCTAATGATTTGTTTTGCATTTGTTTCCTCCTTTCAGCTCGGCGGCAGCCGGAGCAATGGATGCTGTGGGGAGCAGAGCGGGAGAGATGATTAGAAGTCATTTGACGAGTAATTAGGTTTGATCCAGGACCCTTTGGGATCCCAGGTCTGCTCCCAGCATGTTCTATTGAAGGTGATGAAATGGTGTGTGTCGAAACGAGGGATGTTCCAGCACGTGTGTGGTGGTGCAAGGCAGGATGACGGGGAGCGTGGGCAGCTCTGCAGGAGGCGCAGCCGGGGACATCGGTGAGGGACACCCATGAGTAGAGGGACTGTCCTGTCCTGAAAGACAGAAAAATGAGGGGATTTGGGGAAAATAGCGGAGCAGAGCGGTGGGAGCTGCTGCCCAGCTCACAGCAGTACTGGGGAGCCCATGGAGCTGCCACGACACCGGCAAACACGGTGATGCTCCACGGGGACACTCATGGGCACCAGCCCTGGTGCATCTTCTGCTCTGGGCCAGCTCTGTGCTAGGACAAGGAGCTTGATTCAAACTGGGACAGCCCCAGCGAGGCTCTGATGCTAACCTAGATCGGCACCACCAGAAAGAGGAGTCCAGCCCTGCCTCAAACCTTTGCTTTCAACCTGGTGGGGCTTGTTCCTGCAGATCTCTTGCTGTTACTAGGTGCATTGCTCTGCCCGGTTGGTGGACACCCCACTGCTCCTCTTTGCTAGCCCCGAGGAACTGGTGCACAGTGAATATTCCTATTCCCGGCCTCTTGGGCTGTATTTTACCCCACACGTCATAAGACAGGATGCCTGTATGGTGTGTTTAGCTATAGTCTCTTCTGGAAAGTTTCCACGTCCTTATTTATAAGGCTCCTCCATCCCAGAACAACCCCCTTTGGAAGATCAGTAGCACAATCATCGCTGGGCCATGAAATAAGGCCCGAGGAAATACGGCTGAGAATAATTTACCTACCACATGGCTGAACCTGCTGAGAAATAAACCTCGGTCCTGCGGGAAGGAGGCACCGTCTTCCCGATTGCTCTCTTAGATCACGAAGCCATCCCCGCCGGCAGCCGGCTCCTGTATATTCGGTGCAGCCTCTTCATCCCGCGCCGAGTATGATTCTTCCTGATGGTCCCTAATGTCTCGTACACAGGCTGCTGCTGAGTGGTTTATTTTTTCCCCCCCTTTCCCTTTTCGATTTCCCCACCTCCTCTGGTTTATATCAGGTGTCATCGGCTGCATCCCGGGGGTTTTCCCCTGGGATTTCTATCACGCCTTGGAGCAGAGTCCCCATTCACCAGGCTGAGATGGAAAAGGGGGAGGAAAAAACCCCAGAGGAACCATCTCAGGAAAGCCAAGCAGGTTCCCCAAACCAGAAATGTAACAATAGGGATGGTTAGCCCAAGGTAAACCCAATTTTAGGAGCAGCTTTGCCTGGGCCATGCCTTCTCCAGGACTGCAAATGATCCTGGGGGAAGAAAAATCTGCTTTTTCTCCTCTTTCCCTGCACTCGACGGAGAAGAAAAAGACCAAAAAGGAAAAAAAAAATAAATTGCTAGGGCTTTTTTTTCCCCCTTATTTCCAGGGTTGTGTTTTTTCTCTTCTTTTTTTTTTTTTTTTTTTTTTTATGAGAACACTTTCAAAGTTAATTTCAAAAAGCTGGGAACACTTGATAGTTTTAATTAATCCGCTGCCTAGGGAAATACAATTTGTGTAGCCCAAGCCTCTCGCTTTCCGCTGGATCGCTATCGCGCTCCGGGTAACGCTGATGGTTCCAGCGTGACAGCGATTGCAGCGGGGACTCCGGTGATTTGATTTTAGTTGACCGTAAAAGCGCCGCGTGCCAGGTTTCGTTTGGCCGGGCTGACCGGCCCGAGGAGGCGAGGGGGACACAGGATTTAATGGGGATCAGATGGAAACTGTGCGGGAACAGCTTGTTCACCCAAACTTCAAATCAATTGAAAACCAAGTCTTGAATGATTTCCTCCCCTAGTAAGTGGCCAGGGTCTAATTCCAGGCGTGGAGAGAACACCGCGATGCCTTTGAAATGTAACACTGGGTTTGGGGGGGGTGGGGCTTTTTTTTTAATACCTGGTGAGATTTGCTAATTAATTTTGACTAATTAAAAGCGATAAAGAAGCTGGGAAAAATCATGCTGCTGCTCAACTTGCTGCCCAACGCTGGTCGGCAATCCCTGCCAGGGTGGAAACCTATCCTGGACAGACCCCAGCACTGGAGGAGCCCAAATTTCTGCACCGGGGAGATGACCCAAGTGCTCAGCTGGGGACTGCGAGCTCTGCGAGCCACCCTGGCTAGCATGAGAATGACACGGCTCAGCCGAGACCAGCCCCGGACCTTCTTATCCCCACTTAATCTCCCCTAGGGAAGCTCGTGTTTGTGTTGCTCAAGAGTTTGCTAACGAGATTGCAAAGGGGAGGAAAAGCAACACACACCCCCGACTTGTGTGCACACAAGCTGTCTCCAGCAGTGAGGAGCTGCCCCTGGAGCACGGGGATGAAGGGATTGGGTGGCCCAGCTGGAGATGGGTGGAGGAGAAGGTGGTCACGGAGAGCCCAAGGGTCCTTTGCTTTCCCCAGCATCCCCTGCCTGGCTCCCAGCAGGAGGTGAGCGGCTCGGGCCTATCGCTCCCCCTCAGCTGGTGTAAACACGGCGTTTTGTAGCCACTTAGCTAGGGCTGGCATTTGGAAGTGACATTTAAAGGTCACTGCCAATCTGCCGGCATGGAGAACATGGAGAGGGCGGCAGCGATCGTGCGACGCCGCGCTGGGACCAGGGGTGTGAGCAGCATCTGCAACGATGCCGAGCTGGGTCCCTGCCTCCCCATCCCGCTTCGTCGTCCTCCTCCTCCTCCTCCTCCTCCTCCTCCCATCCCACACTGGCTCGTTCCTGCTCCCTGCCCTGCCTCTCTTCCCAGCTAAGGACTTCTTCATTCCCCTGCCAGGAAAGTGCTGCTCTGGGATATTTATGGCCAGTTTTTGCAGGGGGGGAGGTCTCAGGACCACGATGGGCTGTGCGACACACCAGCTCTGCACTCTTGGGCTGGCCAAGGTGATTCGCAGCAGCTCGAGGGCTCCCACCAAGCTGTGTTTTGCTGTCGAGGTGCAGGCGACGGCCCCGACATTTGCATTATTATTGGCGTTATTTTGTTATTTTGCTTGTATTGGGGGCAGCGAGTGTTGGCAGGTCTAACCCACTTCACAGCAAGTCCTTGAGTGGGAACATAATACACCTCTGAAAGCGTTGAAAATCACACTCCACGTCTCCAGCTCCCAAAAATAAAAATTAAAAAAAAAAAGAAAAAAAAAGAGTCAATACAAATTAAGTAAGAAAGAAGAGACCGTCTGCTTCCATTCTTTAAAAAAGGGTCGCAGGCAATTATTCTCCTATCTCCCACATAAAATTAATAAGAATTCTGCTTGAGCATTCAATAGGCTTGGGTTTTGCATTGCATCTTTGAGGCAAAAGGAGGACGGAATGCTTAATGAGCTTCTCACAGCCTTGCCTGCGTACACAATGTGTAGGTGGCAGTGCCTGCAGGTCCAGCCATAGGCTTGGCGTGACCACACCATGGGCGATCTGCTGCCCTGCAAGGAGGGTGGGTACCCAGGG
>WEIS01004782.1:341-13175 GCA_013389965.1 Todus mexicanus | reverse complement strand
CACAAACCATTCTGTGATTCCTCTCTGTGCCCCTCAGCACAATCTCCCTGCTAACCACAACCAGCCTGAAAAGAAATGCGGTTTATCCTAATTATTCATTCTTTTTGGGGTGCACTTCTTTCCAGCCATGGTTTCCCTGTCTGCAAAAGGAGATTACACGCATCCAGCCCCAGGGTCCCTCGCACGATTGGACATGATGCTCACCCCCCCGCCGGCACCAAACCCCAGGACCGGGCCATTTTGGGGGGCAACCATGGGAGAAGATGAAGAGGGCCCAGGGGCAGAGAGGGGGCTGAGGTGGAGCAGGTGGTCCGAGGAGGAGGAGGAGGAGGAGGAGGAAGAGGCACCGAGGGCAGCCCCGGTGGGGCGGGGGCAGCCGAGCCGAGCCGAGCCGAGCCGAGTCGAGCTTTATTGGGTGGAGCCCAGCCGAGCCGGGCTGAACGGGGCTGTAGCTGAGCCAAAACCGAGCTGAACTAGGCTGCGCTGCGCTGAACTGAACCAAGCTGCTCTTAGCTGAGCTGAGCCCAGCTGAAATCAGCCGAACTGGGCAGAGCCGAGCCAAGCCAAGTTAAGCTGAGGTGAGCTGAGCTAGGCTGAGCCGAACCGAGCTTTATTGGGCGGAGCCCAGCAGAGCCGGGCTCAGCAGGATTGCAGCCGTGCCAAAGCCGAGCTGAACCAGGCTGCACCGTGCTGAGCCGAGATGAACTGAACCAGGCTGCTCTTACCTGAGCTGAGCCGAGCTGGACTCAGCCGAACCGGGCAGAGCCGAGCCAAGCCAAGCTAAGCCGAGGTGAGCTGAGCTAGGCTGAACCGAGCCGAGCTGGGCGGGCGGCAGGGACCTGCAGCGGAGGATGCTCGGGCAGAGCCCAGCAGCTCGTTGGGCTGTGGGGTGATGTTGGGAGGCTGGTGGGGACACAGTGAGAACCCTGGGCTCAGGGCAGGAGGGGAGAGAACCTGTGGCCAGCGGGACAGAGCCAGAAAGTTTTGGGCGCTGCTTGGTGCTGTTGGAGCTTCGCTTTACCTGGGACGCTGCTCAGGACGAGCTGCTTCAGCTCCCGGTTCTTGTTCTGTTACCATGATTTTAAAGCTGTCGGCTTGACATTTACCAAGAGTTCTTGCTGTTGTTGTTGTTGCTTTTCTCAAATAAGAGTTTAATTTGCTGTCGGGCTCTACACCTGATGTCGTTTGCGAGTGTTTGTGGTTTCGTAATTGCATTTTCCTGCCTTTAAAAAGGTGTTTTCTTCTCCCATGTGCCTTCACATAATGCAAAGGAGAGGGGGGAAATGAGAAAAACAGTGAAAACCGACTCTGACGAAAATGTAATTCAACACAGTAAACAAAGTAGGGAAAACATAGAGGGAAAATACTTTCCCCTGCTCGGTTCTGTGATGGTTTGCAGGTGGTTACAGTGATACGTAATAAGACAGTCAAACAGAAGTTTGCTGGCTTAACAGTTGGACTTGATGGTCTCGGAGGTCTTTCCCAACCTAAACGATCCTATGATTCTATTATTCTATGACTCTAAGTCTAGTTTTAGGAGCGGTATTTTATCTCAGTAGCTGGGTATATCATTTGGGGGTTGAGTTTGTAATACTTTACAAACCTGCCCTGTGATCAGTTTGAAAGTAGATTTGAGCGGTAAAGAGAAATGAACCGCCTCCATCCCTCCTCCGCTGCGTAGTGTTGTGAGCTGCATTTCCTTTTGAAGGAGGGAACTTGAAAAACCGAACTCCTGAGACCCGGGTTATGTTCCCTGCACGCACGTTGAATGCTAATGAAGTTAAACTCTTGGGTGCGATCGGATCCTTTTTAATTGTAACTGCCAATGGAAGTAAGTAACTTCTCAGCTGTACTTTCCTCTAGTAGCGTGATACTTTGCAGGGGTGGAAAGCTTTTTATGAGCTCTGGGGTTTTTTTTTCATTTCCACCAATGAAACAGCAGTAGCAAAGAAAATAACTTCAGCAGCTGAAAGCCACTCAATTTAGTCATGCTAACAGCAGATTATTTAGTAGGGTTACTAGGGCAGGAAGAGATAAAGTTTCACTCAACTTGCTATTTAAAAAAAAAAAAAAAAAAGGCCTGGGGGGGAGGGAGAAGCAGAACTATTTGTGGTGAATAGGGTCATGTTCTGCCTTTTGTATTTTTGAACAGCCAAATCCTTGAGGTCCTGGACCTGGGGTTTTGATATTTCTTTTTTTATCCTTCTTTTTGAAAGTACTCCACATCCCACCGGAGGCCACCAGGCATTTTTAAGTTTCTGGGGAATGTGTTTTAGGAGTTGAGTCGAGGGGTCAGCATGGCGCGGCTGCTCCAGGGATATTCTTGTCCCCCTGGTTGTGATGGAACAGGCTGCATTCAGCTGGAGGTATCAGATGGCCTCCTAAGACAGCTGCTTTCCTGAAGCTCACAAACCACCACACTGTCCTTGGCTGAATGCCTGACATCAGAGTTGAATCTGGATCCCAGTGTGGGCTCTGGGTTGTTGCCTCTGTCTCTTTTTCAATGTCTAGGCTGGACATGGGACTTCAATCCCCACCAGTCTTCCCTTGCCAAAGCTCCCTGAGCCATGCTGAATCCCTCATTTTCCTCACATGACTTTTTGGACATATAATGAATGAAGCAAGTAATGCTCAGCCTGCACAGAGGTTTCTGACCTGAAAGACTCTGTGCTTTGAGATGATGCCTCAGCTGAAGTGGCATAGGCAGGGCAGAGTGTAATTAGACTCTCTCCACTTCTACATGTCCTTTGGGATTTCTTGCAAAGACCTATCAAAGATTCAGATTCCTCTGCTGAAGTTCCATCCTGTATCTCAGCAGCCCAGGCTGTTTTTGTAATCACGCTGCTACACTGTCTAAAACTTACCNTCACTGTTTAAAACTTTCCTTTTTTTTTTTTTTTTTCACACCGAGGAGTGTAGAGGGTTATGACACTGCCAGGGTGGAGCTCACTAATTATTTTTTTTTAATTTGCTTTCTGCCTTGAGCGTGTTTCCTTTCAAAGAAAGTCACTCAGCTGACTCTCAGAGCTTCTCACAGGTGCAGTATGTGCCTCACCATCACATCAGAGGTGGAGGGTCTCAAAGGAAAGGCTTAGAGGGACAGACAAGGAAGGAGAGTCCCAGCAGCCTAACTTCCCAGCATGGCAAGTTTTTATTTTTCCTCTTTGAGATCTTTTCCAGGTTAGTCTCTGCATGTCCTCCCACTTCGCTATGAAGAAAGTGATATGTTGAATATAACTTTGATGGCAAATTTTTGATCTCTTATTGTCTGGATTTAATTGCAAAGAGCCTTAATTGCAGCAGCCTAGGAAGGAGGTAAACCACCTTCCTTTGTCAGGAGGGCTGCTTTGTAGGAGCTGCACTTGGCTTTTCACACATATTTGTGGATCTGAGTTAAAACACTTGGCTGTAAATTCTGCTGCTGCCTCCCATTTTACTGAAGCCAGGATTTGTGTAAGCAGTGTTGCTCTTTGCCCAATCTTTGACAAAGTGCTTCTCAATATAGAAGAGGAAGAGAAAGTCAGTACATGAGTACGAACATCCAAAACCTATATGTGCAAAAACATTTTTAGACCAACCAGAGCCTTGATCCTACTATCACAGGTACCTACAGCTTCTTGCACAGTTCCCTTGCAGGGTTCCTCATGTGTCCTCTGCCTGTTCTCACGTAGAGATGTTCACCACATCATGCTTGTGGCTGACATCAAAAGGTAGCCTGTGTTAGCCCATGAGCTCACTGTGACAGTTTGTTTCCGTTCCTTGGTGTTGTTCTCTGCCTGCACTTGCTTCCTAACCAGAGCATCTGACTCCTGGTGTAGGTTTGGCTGAAAGGAAAACACTGGCAAAAGCAACATGAGCTGCAAACTCTTCTCTGTAGCCAATTGCGAAGTGCTTTTTCATCTCTCGTTTGTCTTCATTCCATGATTTATCAGGCCTGCTGGAGATTTTTGATTTGCCACCAGCAACCAGATCACATCCAGCAGTAGAGATAACATCTATTTACTTTGATGATGTGTGTGGAACGAATTGAGACTGCTTTTCAAATTGCACATTTTTGTTTTAGCCACCAATGATTCCTCTGGCTTGCACCGTACCTTGTGGCAGCACCATCGCTTTGGTGCAGCTTGCTGGGGCAGGATTGTGCCATTCCATTTGGGGATATTTGTAGTTTAACCTATGTGTAAGTACTTCTCTGTGGTTGCTCTTTTTGGGTAGAAATGCTGAGAGGAAGAAGTCTATGGTTGTATAGAACATACTCAGGGTGGGATGAAAAGAAAATGGTGCAGCCTTCACGTAACTGTATCTTGTCTCTCTCACCCTGGTGGCATGTGTGAGGTGCGGATGTAGTTCAGTTACCACTCAAGTGAGTTTCTTGATATTTATCTGAGCCGTAAAGAGCCCTGAGATTTACAGATGATAAGCTCTACATAACATTTTCCAGGAGTGGTTTTGTGAATGGTCACATCCACATCACATTTGACCTCTTTTTTGGGCTGGATTGCTTCTCAGTAATCAGCTACGTCGATTATTATGTCTTCTAATGTGCTTGGCATTAATTCAAAAGCAGCGTATCCCCTTTTTGTCATTGTTGTCAAGTACAAAATGTCCCATTTATCTCCAGGAGATACAATATGGTCAGAGCACATGCATAGAAAACACCAATCCTAAAGGACAAAAGAAAAATCCAGTTGATAAGTGAGTGAAAACAGGGACATTATGAATCTTTTGGCCATCCCTGTAACATACTCGGCCTGATTCTGTTGCTCCTGGGACTTTTGTTGCATCTACTGAACTCGCCATTTCATTGGGGAAGTGAAGGAAGTCTTAATGCTGAGAGCATTTTAGGGCATCTTCACCCTGACAGGGAGAGAAGAGCTGGTGGGAACAGCTAATTAAACAAGCACTTTGTGTCCTCTGCAATGCTTTTCCTGCATGGTGAAGTTTTTCTGCTATTGATTTTGACTGTCAGTCTGTCACTAAGCTCTGGAGGACCTGACCTGCATATCAGTCTGGACCTGGCTATTAAATAGTGGTAAACCCCTTATGCTTTGCCCAAAGATTATTGAGAAAGTAGCTGTGAATTCCATGGAAGGTGCTTGCAGACAAAAAGAAACATCTCAGCTAGCAGAACGGTGTGAAAACCACCAGGACATCCACAAACCAGGCAGTGAGTTTCTCTGGGAAGTGTGTAGACTTCACATGAAGTAGAGCAAAAAAGGTCATTCCGCCCCATTCTGTTGCCCAAGGCCAGGGCACTCTTGCCTTTCCATCAGGAGATGATGCCATTTCTCTAGGTGCAGAAGGGACTCCTTATGAAGGAACTGTATCTTTCATGGCATATTTATTCTTATTTAGATCTCATCAGTAATGCCTGTGGAATACCTGAGTTTAGAAAGAGAAGAGCCCTGCATCTTACCCCCCACAGACCAAAAACGAGAAAAACAGAAAAAGTATTACAAGAAGTGTCTTTTTTGTGTGTGTGAGAAATATGTATTAATTTACCAAAGTATTGCTGCATTGAAATCATTTCCAAGCATAGACAAGGCACCTACAATGGTGAAAAAATCAGTTTTCATCCAGGATTACCAGACTGTGAACAGTTAAAGAATTTGATGCGACATCCAAGAGAAGTGCCTATAGGAGGTGATTGGAACATCATCTGTGATATGTAAATGAATTCAAAGGTGGCAATAAAAACCTTTCTGTACTTAGCTCAATATGATTATCAGCAAACATGACACTAGGAGGACTGTTATCGTAACTATGACTGCCCTCACCAGGAGCTGAGGATGAGATAGTGCATGAATGCATGAAAAAAAAGCTGATCCTATGGAGTTTACAATGGACCTGAGAATGAGTTATAGCAAAGGTAACAAAAGCATTGGTATATATGGAAGTAGAAATGGTGAAAGGAGAACGTGGGAAAAAGGAGGAAGTCTTACCATTTGTATGTTGCAGGATCACAGCTCTTCATAGACATGGTGACGTGCTCCAGGTTAGGTCTTAGAAGAGGAGGATCTAAGCTGGGAGCTTCAGGGTTACAGATTGAGTTGATTTTAGAACACAAGAGAAATCAATAGTAATAATAAAGGTGTTTTCCTTTCCAAACACAGAAAATCTGGGGGGTAGGGTGGTGGGGTGGTGGTGTTAATTCATTAGTGGAAATGTTTTGGTCCACAACCAAAATGTTTTGGTTCTGAATGCTGTTATTGTGTGCTATAGGAATTTAGTCAGAGGTGGTATGCGCTTTTCCATTCCATTCATCTCCTGAAGCTCCCAAGACACACCATGCATGACCTCTTTATGTGATGCAGAAAGGTGCTGGCTCAGAATCACAGAATTATTGAGGCTGGAATAGACCTCTGAGATGATCAGGTCCAGCCTATCCGACTCCATTCCCAGTGTCCCTGGCAATGGTGTTCATGGGAGATGTGGTCCTGTGGATACACCTGTTTGACAGAATGACGATATGAGGGAACCTTATCTATAGTTTCCATGAGGCATTATGATAGTTTGGCTGAATCAAAACATGTCAGACTTCGCACCTCAGTTTCCTGGAGCAAAACCCCAACATTTCTTCAGCAAATACTTTTTTTTTCTTTAAATTTAAAAAGCTGTTTTTTATCAAATATGTTTGACATCATTTTCTGCAGCAACAGAAAACACCTTCTGCTCCTGGAGGGGTTTACCATTTAAAAGGACAGGAAAATGATCTTTGGAACTGACTCGAAATGTCAGTTCCAGGTGCTGGGGGTAAAATGGGAGGAGATGTAGCCATGCATGCAGAAGTGGATCACTGAATGGAGGAGGTAGGGTAGACCTCAGACTCACGACGACAGCCATCTGGGGCAGGAAAAACCCTGTGTAGCCAGACAGCTTGGGAAGGTGGCACTGGTTACAATGAAGTGGGTAGAAGTTAGATAGGTATATAGCAAAAAGTGGGTGCAGAGCTCATACATTCCTCCCTACTGCAGAAGGGTAAAGGTGTAAGCTAGAGGTTCACTTGAATTTAGGTCAAGTACATTATACAGAAGTGCTTTTGAGTTTTCTAGAATCTTTAACTTTGTTACCCTCGTTGCCAGACATGAGGATTCATGCTTACACACCTCACCAGAACAGCTAAGACAGGAGCGTCCTTGTTCCTTACTCCTTATAAGAAAGAAAGAAAGACCTCCAGAGAATGTGTCTAGGACAGAGTGAGTGAATTGCCTCCTGTTAGGTGATATCCAAGGCATAAGACCCTTCTGCCTGTTGCTTCTTCGTGGAAAAGATGTTTTGTAGCCACAAAACCAGAATGGACCCACTCAGGCTCTGCAATAACACAAGCATGTCTGTTCATCAAACTCCCACCTTATGGGCAATATGAAGCCTGTTTGCATTCAGGGTGGAAGGTGAGGTCTGAAGAAGTCCAGGTGAGCTTAGGTTAGGTTGGTTGGGGTTCTGAGCATTCTGCTCTAGTTGAAGATGTCCCTGCACACTGCAGAGGGATTGGACTAGATGACCTTTAAAGGTCCCTTCCAGCTCTAAACATCCTATGAATCTATGATCTTATCATTCTATCATTTTATGATTCGATGAATTCAAACGTTCAACCTACATAGCTCAAAACAAGTCCCAGTCCAAACTGGAGCAATGATGCCTGGACACATTCCCCTGGTATTTATTTTCCTTGCTGGACCATCTTTGGTGTTAAGCAAAGAATTGAAACCTGCTGCTCACTCTTTCCTACTGGGCAGGACACACAGCTCCACATGACAGCTGATGTGAGCCACTGGATGTGCTTCTGAGAGTGTGTCCCGTTCTTTATTGTGTGTCTGGAGTTACCAGCTCTGCTAATAAAATGACAGGGCTGAGCACTGTGCTGCAGTCAGCAAGACCATTTAAGTGTCAGCACAGTCCCAGGTCTGTGTCCTATTTAAGCAGCATCTGGCAGGGACACTTTGAGCAATAGCTTATGATAGGCACTGTTCCGTTTAGAAAGGATGGACAAGGATCTTTCAAGGAAGGGAGGTATATCTAAGGGATGGACATGCTTTTGCTCTTGGGACCAGAGAAAGTATCTTAGTCTACTTGATGTGGGACATGTGTGTTCATGAGCTGTTGGTCACAACAGTATTGACTTCACTTCAAAAGAACAAAATGCCTAGTTTGGGTTTCGTAGGACCTTCGTGACTGTCATGGGACAGAAAGAAGATATGTATTGCCTTCAGGAAGGGATGCAGCCAGAAAAGGGTAATGAACCTAATGAACTGCCCTTGAGTGCTGTATATAGCAAGTTTTGGACCTCAGTACAGACAGTGAGAGGAAATGTCTCTCCCTGGTCACCACCATGGATCTGCTCCTCATTGCTGTGTCTGGATGAAATGTTGTAGACTAAATTACAACCCTAAAAAGTAATCTATGAGGGTAGGGCTTTGGTTAGACTCTTCTGTTTCTTATCTTGATAAGCACAAGGTATCTGTCCAGTAAAAGTACAGCAAACAGCTTATAACTGAAACAAGAGCTCCAAATCAAACACAGCTTCCTCTTCTGTGGTGGATGAAAAAGCAAGCACGAGTTGCCCAGAAAGCAAATCATATCCTGGGCTGCATCAAAAGCAGCATGGCCAGCAGGTTGAGGGAGGTGATTCTGCCCTTCTGCTCTGCTTTGGGGAGTCCCCTGCTGCAGGGCTGGGCCCAGCTCTGGAGGCCTCGGCACAGCAGAGACAGGGACCTGGTGGAGCGGGGCCAGAGGAGGCCCCAGCAATGCTGGGAGGGCTGGAACCCCTCTACTGGGAGGCCAGGCTGGGAGAGCTGGGCTTGTTCGGCCTAGAGAAAAGAATGCTCTAGGGAGATTTTCTTGTGGCCTTTCAGTACTTAAAAGGGGGCCTACAGGAAAGCTGAGGAGGGACTCTATCAGGGAGTGCAGGGATAGGATGAGGGGTAACAGTTTCAAACTGAAAAAGGGTAGATTTAGATTAGATATTAGGAGGAAATTCTTCACTGTGAGGGTGGTGAGAAACTGGAACAGTTTCCCCAGGGAAATTGTGGCTGTTCCGTCCCTGGAAATTTTCAAGACCAGGTTGGAAGGGACTTTGTACAACCTGACCTAGTATAGAAGTTGTCCTTGTCCATGACAGGGGAGTTGGAACAAGATGATCTTTAATGTCCCTTCCAACCCAAACCATTCTATGATTCTGTGATCATGCCTGGGTATTTCATTGCAGAATGCACCGGCCTAGGCCAGGAAATGCAGCCCTCCTTCATTTTTCATTGCACCACACAATTTGTGGAAAAGCAAATAAATTCAGTCCATCCCAGTAAGCAGGATGGCTGTCACACCACTGTAAATGCACACGTTTGCTGAGGGGGTGAATTTAACGTAGCTCATCTCAGGGACACAGGGATCAAGGTTGAAAGAAGATGTATTTATTCTCAGAGCAGGCTACCTGTGGGGCTCTGGCTGACTCATTATTCTGTGAAGTTATTCTGGTGTTTTGTGGGAGAAGAACCCCTCTACCAAATGTACTCATATCTGGACAATAAGATTTTCTTGAGTTTCGTATCCTTTCTCCCTGTTTGTCCTCACTGAGGCAGTAACTCAACAGTTCAGACATGGTTCTGTCCTTGAGACAAAAGCAGTAGCCTCACTATGAGCTAAATGTCTGACAGGCCAAACTGCGCTTGTATTCTAAACAAACTGTGCAGATATGTGGCCTTAATTTTATTTTTTAATTTTAAAATGAGAGATAAATGCAAGTGGCATTTTTTGGATTATTTGGATATTTTGGATTGCTTGCCAAGAGACACATGGAAGACTGGAGTAACTTTTCGGAAACCTACAGGCTTTTTGCAGCTTTACCTTGGCACAGGTAAATCCCTAACTGGACTTTTTATGGCCCTATGATTTTATGAAATAGCAGATAAAATCCTCCGGGAATACTCAGAGACACCACAGCCTGCAACAGGATAGGTGTCACATTAATGAAGAGGCCAAGCTTTGGGATCATCTGACACCATAAATCCCCATGAACCTTGTTCCAGACTAATGCAAGTGCTTTCAGAGTAGAAATTTTTCTGTTTTGTTTCAAAAGTAAACTTGCATATGAATATATTTTTCATTTTGATCCAAATCTTTTCTTCTGAGGACATTTTTGATGTAGTTTGATTTTTGCCATGGAGTTTGTACGTGCTGGTGAGCCTACTCCTCTTGTGATGTAAATCACCAGTACAAGCCAGGAGCGGCTGCAGTGGGGAAATAATCAGTCTGAGTAAAAAAGGAGGTGGTTTGGATCTGATATGTTGAAAACAGTAAGAGCATCTGAGGCTTATAGGGATTTGTTCTGCTTGTGAACAGGATTTAGACAAGGTCGTACCCTACTTATCCACGGAAACCAGAGAGACAAATGCTGATATGGGAGTCGCTGTTATTTGTCTTGAAGGACTGTGCACATTGAGAGCTGAATTTACCCAGGTTTTCCCCTCCCACCCTTGCAGTAACTCTTGCTATTTATGTTCTGATTTATTTTATTGGTGAATTAGTAAAGAATATGCATCCTCCAGCTTCCGTTCTCAACTCCCCTGCCCCTTCCACCCACTCGCACAACAGCAGGGTGTTTTTCAGGGCAGCTACAGATGTTGTTATTAAAACATCTGAGCAAATAAGATAGAGAAGATCTCTTGAAAACAACTGTTTCTCCCTCCTCCCTACCCATCCGTGTCATCCCCACCCCCCACTCCAATCAAAGCAAGGTGGTTCTCTGCAATGCTTTTTCTGGTGAAACTGGAACGGATAGTGAAAGGATGGTGCTTCTTCCAAATCTCTATAAAGAAAATTCAGTTATGTGGCTTATATCAGTTTTTCCAATTCCTAGTTGTTAACATTGTCTTTCTGCCCTATTTATAGACCAGATTCAAGCCTTATAGAAAGTAAAATAAAGGTTTTGGTGAGTTTTGTTTCAGAGTCTGTTGTACTTATGCAAAGCTGTAGACCATCATTGTATCTTCAGCTTATTCATCTCTTTCTGCAATTCATGTGTTAGATCATAAGCTGGTCTCTGAATTTGCTCAGCCCTTGTCGGGTTGAGGTTCATGATGGCTGGGAGCCATCCCGTCTTGTCTCAGAACCCTTTATGTCAGACAGATGTCTCCACCTGAACTAGCTGCCTGGTCTCTGGTAGCTATGGGGAGAAAGAGACTTTAGAGGTCTCCAGGCATTTGACCCGTTTTAGTCAGCTGCATGGAGATAATGGAAATTGAAACCCTAGCAGGTCTTTCTCTTTCTGTTGCTTATGAAAGGAGCCTGGGGTGAAGAGTCCATATGCAGATGTATACAGAGTAGGTAATAGAATGAATTTCTAAATACAGGTGTCAAGAATGCCAGTTGGATATTGGTTTCTTTTGGGAAAAGAGAGGAGGGAATGGGATCTTCAATGCGTAAGGATTAATACATGGACCCATATCTATGTGGGAGCATTTACCATAAGGTAGTTTCTGGAGACTGCAATCACTTTTGGGCAGAGGACCCCTGTAGTGAGAACATCATCAGCTACAGCCCCATATGCTCATGGACCTCTCTTTCTAATCACAAAGAGAGAGGCCATGGTGGCGGTTGAGGAATGAGCAGAGGGCAGTGGCGTGGTAGACAAGCAGGATGTGGTATTAATTGGATGAGTTTTGGATCATGATACTGATGAGAGCTTCTGAATTCAATCCTTCCAGGGAATGCCACTTCTGAAGACCTAGAAGCCTTTTCAAGGAGCAGCTTCCACTTGCACAGCCCTTCTGGCTCTGTTAGATGACAGCTATGCTATCAGCTCAGAAAAAAAGGGACTTTCTTCCTTTTTGGAGTGGTAAGGAAGGGGTGGTAACTGATTATAATGGTTGTCATCTCTAGAGCAAAGCACCACCTTCATTTCTTCAGTCAATCCTTCCTTTTCTGGTCATAATAAAAGGGACCTCATTTTGTCTGAAATAAACAATCACTTGTTGCATCTTTACAAATGCTTCTGTGGCTGTAACTCATATCGTCATAAGAAGGTGACACAGCTTTCGAGCTTGTCCCTGTTTGGGATTTTGTGAGTGCACCAGGACTACCTGCCCTACTGTATGTGGATCTCTGAGTGTGGAACTGAGCTTTTCTCTGGCCAGTGGTGTGAGGAGGAAGGACAACGCATTTACCTCGTGCTCTGCATTACCTAGCTGAGCTAGGAGAGGGATGCTGAGGTGAACCCTGCATGGTTCCTGGCAATTGTGAGCCGCAGTAATACTGAAATAGCTGGTGTAGGATGGGCTGAATATTTATTTGCTTTGTGCTTTATCCTGAGCTCAGGGTCAGCATGAGTCAGGGATAGTTAGTAGAGGAAACAATGTGAGTTTTAGGGAGAAGTGTCTGTGTGATCATGGCTTAGCTTTACACAGTGTGAAGATCAGCCCATGAAGATTTACTTAAGCAACCAGAAGGTGATGAGAAAAAAAAAAACAAACAACAAAGATAAAACCAAACCAAAGAAACAAACAAACAAAAAAGACAAACCCATAACCAAGCTAACCAACTAAGCAAATAAAAACCACACTAAAAAACCCCACAAAATCCCCAAACCAGAACAACAACAATAAATAATTCCCAGAACCCTGGTTCTCAACACTTTGGGATAAAATTAATTTTGTCCCTGTTTTGTATTTCATTCTTCCACTCACTGTGTCCTAGACTCCCCCCAGTCAAGGGGATAACTAGGGACAGAAGCATAGAAAAAACCTGGTGGATAAATGACCTCTCAGAGAGTTGATGTGAGCTAAATGGTGACTAGGGTGGAAAAATATGAAGAGACAGAGATGGAAGGTCTCTTAGGATCCC